>CM041782.1:15490476-15756155 GCA_023374045.1 Limonium bicolor | reverse complement strand
ATTTTCGGTTCTTTGCACCAAGGAGGCTCTTCTAATCCATTCCATTGGTCTAGATCAACATCAATCATCATTCAAGCTAGGAATTTCGTGGCTAATCAAAGGAAACACCTAAGTAAGGTTCTTGAAGGCTTAAGGTACGATAAATGCCTTAAAACCTCATTTTCTTCCAAGACAAGTTCATGGCCGAAATTGTCTTGTTTTCTTCTCTACATTAACTTCAATTTCTCCATGGTTTGACAAGGTATTCACCCTTCACTGGTGGAAAAAAAGTCTTATAACACAGGGCTTTATACCACGGCTACGACGCAAGCGAGTTATATAATATTATATAACACGGCTATCGTGCTCATATAACACGGCTAAGAAATAGCCGTGTTATAAGATCCACCGTCCACAATCCCACGAAAAATAAACAGTAAAACGTCATCGTTTTGCTTTGTCTTATAACACGACTACTGTAAGCCATGTTATAAAACCCTATTTTATACCACGGCTAGGTATCAGCCGTGTTATAAAACCCTATTTTATACCACGACTATGCATCAGTTGTGTTATAAGATCAAAAAATTAAATATTTTCGGTGCTGAAAAATCGCGCTTAAAGAAAAAAAACAAAATTTTTGAGTCTTATAACACGGCTAAGCATTCAGCCGTGTTATAAAGTACATAATTTATGGCGCTGAAAAATCCCGCTTAAAAATACAAATTTTTATATCTTATAACACGGCTATATAAGGAAGCGTGTTATAAGATCCTTTGAAATGATGTCAAATATCTGCTCAAAAAATAAAAAACAAAACGGCGACGGCCGTGTTATAAAGTTCGGGTCTTATAACACGGCTGGAATGAGCCGTGTTATATAATCAAGCAAAACGACTACAGAGAGCCCTTTTTTATAACACACCCTTTTTTAGCGGTATGGTCTATGCTTTTATAACATGGTTCATCATTTTAGCCGTGGTATAAAGTTTCTCCATAACTCCCGCATCGTTCTCCTCCATTCACACTTTTCCCGTTCCCTTTCACGCTCTCACCCACAAAAACCCTGCCGATGACCTCTACCACTTGCACATATCCATCCCTGTGACTGCCGTCATTTACCCCGTCGAGTTCCAATCGCCGCCGCGTCGGTGTTCGTCGTCCACCGGTGGTCTTCTCTGTGTAGTTCTCTGCCCTCTCTTCGTTCCATTCACCGACGGCCATTTTGCAACCAAGCTGGCGAACTGAAACCACATGCTCCCACCTCAATCTCTTCATTATCCTCACGGTAATTCATAACCAAACTGGCAAACCGGGAACATAGAGCCACCACCTCTCTTCATCCTATTCTCGCTGCTGGCAAGTGAAGAGTGTACACGCTCCCCCGTCTCTTCATTCTCCTCAAGTCGGTGCTGGCAAGACAAAGAGCGCACCTCAACCTTTCTTCATCCTCTTACTCACGGTAATTTACAATTTACCCGGCAAACAAGGAGTAGGTATGCCCTGTGCTCTCCTCTTTTCTACTTGTTGGCGATTACTGCCATCGACTCTAAACAATAAATTTGTTCATGTACAGAAAGATCCTGCCATTTACCAGATTGTAGAACAATGGGAGCCCCTGATATCATGGGTGAACGCCACTTGGTCAGGATGTGCGAACTCAAAATGGTATGCATGCTATTCTTCACGAGCGAATATCTGTATATTTTGCGTCTCTATGGTAAACATTTTGCAATTGGGTTGACAGTGGTTGCGTGTCAAGCTGTGGAAAATATTGTGAAGTCGTCTCTGGGCCCTGTTGGTCTTGACAAGGTGTGATCTCTGTTTCCTAAACTCGGCAGAAGCTGGCTTCAATAACCGTCCGCTATTTTAGCCTCTTGATTTTCTTGGTGTTTTGCAATGTCTATCGATTTTCTTGGTCAGGTTAGAATTTGCCAAAAGAATGCATTTATTTGATTGTGTAGCACAACTTGTTAGTAGGTTCAGAGGCGTTTTGGATTATGAATCTTCTCTTTTCATAGTGTCAACCTTTAAATGTATCTAGTACATCATTTTTGTTTGGCTAAATATGCTTGTCGTGGCACCATATTCTTATTATGTATCATATTTTTTCCCTCCTTTACTTGGTTCTAACCTGTCCGGGACATGCAATTTTAATATTAAAATTTGGTATGGGCTGTTGTTGCTCTGTTTGCGCAATTGTTGGTTCCTTATATGTTGCAGTAAAGCAGTATGCTGTTTGTGGATTGTACGACCGCTTCTTCAAGTGCCTCATCTACAAAATAACCTGTTTTCTTCTGAGGTTTCCTTTCTGCAGTCTCCAGTTTATATCTGTGACGGTTTTTTAGGTGTAAATTGACTGTGACTAATATATTTGATTATATTTGTTCTGGTATGGTTCATCAACAATTATGACCATAAATGGTGGGAGTGAATCAGTGGTTTCTTGTTCAATTATTGATATTGTACGTGGCTGTCAATTGGGATGGGATACCTACGGTGAAATTGCTGACTGCTGTGAAACTGATAACATGATATATGTGAAAGGAGAAAAGCAAATTTGATGAATGTAATACTTCACTCTCCTGCCGACAGAGATAACTCGATTCACCTGTGGACAATCTGTAAGAAGTTCTGAAAGGAGCTTCATGTAAGCTGGCCACGCATGTTCCGGAATCAGAAAATCACTCCTGAAGATTTTGGCTCCCTCATGTTTAAAAATGGGTTTCGAACTACAATACAACATGTATTAAGTCATATTTGATGTCTTTCTAAGTGATTACTAAGATTAGCTTCCATTAACAGCTTGCAAAAATCAATATATATGATCAGAGTTTTCTTTGCCCTATATAGCTGTTTGATGCCCTTGCATTAACATGGTTCGCTCTAGCTAGTTAAATGATTACAAGGCTTATTGGGTTTTATCCTGGACAGGCTTTATCTTGTTTCACTGAAATCTCTATAGTTCTGCTGGAATTCATATTTGGAATATCGATAAACGTTGTGAGATTAAAGTATGCATCATCAGTAAACAGGTATTGACTACCGTGGAGCCCTCACACATGTACTGTTATGTATCAACTATTCAATAAATTCAGGTTCCTTGCAATTGAGCAATTTTTTTTTTCTCAAGTATGCTTCTCAGAGAACTACATACAAAGAACAGTACTTCAGTTCACCAGATTATGCAGTTTTATACATGCACTAGCTCTTATGTTTGGGGAAAGGTCTAGGTAAAGGATGAGTTATTAAATCATATTTTTTTTAGTTGATTACTGAACGAATTCCATTGTTGCATTTGATTTAATTTATTGTATTTTGTTGGTTCAATAATTTCACTGGAGAGAGTAACCTGTTTGGCTTCGTGTTAAACATCTATCTTCCTCACTTACCTAGATTATCTGGCTTGCTTGATGTGACTGCTATTGTTTATTCTTAGAAACCAGATAAACAACTAGAAACCAATTAATCTTGTGTACTTGATGAAGTTGCACCCTCACTCTTGACCACAGTCTCAAGTTTTGCCCTTTTATTGCCCATACAAAACCTTCTATCTCCTAGTTGCACCCTCACGCTTGACTATAGTCTCAAGTTTTTCTCTTTTATTGCCCTAAAAAACCTTCTATCTCCTAGTTTTTGAATTTGATGATCAAATTGAAAAGGTAGAATCTGATTTTGTCAGACTACTCAATATGCTTTTAGAAACAGAGTCATCAAGGATAGAACTTGTCGTTCTACATAGTGAATGAGTTCCATTACTAAAGTGATAGATTTTGACGCATCTTGATGAACTAAGCTGATTATCTGCCACATAGTCTGTTTAGCTATAACGAGTTTATAAACTAACATCTTTGTATAATTTTTTCTATGAAGGGACTTATTGAGTTATTGCGATACCTTAGTTGCTGGTGTTGCTTTCCACTCGCGACACACTAGGTAAATCTTGTGTTTTTCTTATCATTTAAACATGTTATGAGAACATTTTATTGACTAATCATGTGTTTTGCTTGTCCTGCAAGTGGAAGGCTTGATTCTGCAGTTGAGAAAAGAAGGAGCTATATGCCCAGGGCCACCAATCATGTTGTATAGATGATCAGAGAATGAAAAATTGAAGGAGCCTGTTACCTTGTATGGCCAGTATTAAGTTTTACTTCCTGTTGCATAATTCTTCGGATGACTTCATGTTTGTTTATAGCTATTCAGGGTGTCTTGTGAGAAAGAACTATGAATCATTCCTTCCTATCAATAAAAATTTGCATAATTTAAACTGGTGAGGTTATAACCATTAGAGTGATAGTTTGATTTAAATTTGAAAGGCTGAACATTATGTGCCCATTTTCTTGTTTCTGTATTAGTTATTTTTTAGCACTTAACAGTGGATCTCTTGTGGAGGTAGAATGGACTTCATGAATAATTTTATGAGTAGGTTTTTCATATGCAGATGCATTTCACGTTATTATTTGTTTATTATTCTATCAATTGGATCACTGAGCAGGTTGTTCCATCTCTTTTTTCTTATTTGGATGTTTTATTTTCAGGTTCTTATATAGTTTTATACATGGAGCTGCAACATTGGCATTGACAGGTGTGTACTGATGCATCTTCTTTCTTCAAGTTTGTATTGTTGCCTCGTATATCTGCTTGTTAGCTAACTGTTTCATATGTTGCAGTCATGCTTTTTTTTTTTGTTTTCGTTTAACACTGCTTCTGAATATGCATCATGCTCCTTTTTTCTTTTTATTGCAATTTTCGCTCTTTTACTCAGCAACAGATATATATTGCAAATTCTATGGATTCCTTGAGGATAGGAATATGGATGTATATGCTGCCTCTTTTAATCTTCATCTACTGATGAGTGAAATAAATGACAAATCTGAATTTTGCTGCTCAGTATTACGCAAGCTTAATGAGTTTTACTGCCATTTTAATAGTTCTATTGGTTCAGCCTTGACATGTAACTGACATAAAACTATCTGGTGGTGGAAAATGGATCATCGCTGTTTTGTCTGAGAAATGAAGTACATACAAGATTGTGAGATCTATGGAGGAAAATCTAACGGCTATTTTTTGCCTTAATGAATTAATAAAAAAAATGAAGCCATTGTTGAGTTGCATTACAATTTGCAAGACCGTTTTTCTTATCAAGAGCTGTCAGATCATTCTTCTAGGGGGGCCTTAGTAAGCCTTAAATTATTAGTAATTTAAAGTATTTAGCTTCTGACATATAAGACTGCTAGCTAACATTCTACTATGTTTCGTGTTCTAGAGCATCAACATTCTTAAAGCTAGTGGAAAAAGTGCTAGGGACAGCTACATTATGAAAGGATATGCCCTGAACACTGGCCGTGCAGCTCAGGGACTGCCTACCAAAGTTTCTCCCGCTAAGATTGCTTGTATTGACTTCAATCTGCAAAAAATGAAGATGCAAATGGGGGTGCAGGTCCTCGTCTCTGACCCACGTGAACTTGAGAAAATCCGGCAAAGGTTAGTCTACAAAGATGTCTTTATCTCAATGTGGCCTTGATATGTGTAACCCTTTTCTGACTAGAGGTTCTTCTGAGTTTGCAGAGAAGCGGACATGACAAAAGAACGTATTGAAAAACTTCTCAAAGTTGGTGCACTTCTTGCTGAAGAACCGAAGTTGAGAATACTACTTGAATGTCCGAGCTTGACATGGAATGAAGATGGTAAAAAGCACTTAGCTATTTGGGTTTTTTGACAACAAACCACGTATTTACATGAAAGAAACAACTAGATTTTGTAAGAGAAGGACTTGACATTACTTTTACTCTAGCACATGTAGGAATTTTATTTCTCTAAAAGAGTAGTGACATGCAGTTTCTTGAGACTTGTAGTTTCTTATGATGTGTATGAGTGTAGATAGTGATGTGTATGAGTGTAGATTTGTAGAGAGAGTTGAAATGGGTTTTTTTGAATAAACTTTATAAATAATGTATATGTTTATTGTTGTTTGAAAATTATAAGGCATTTGACTTTGTGGCTCATTTAGTGTGATATGACATTTGGATGTCATAAGTGAATATTATAGAGGTGTTGATTTGTATGCCTATAAAATAGGGAAATATAGCAAGAAAAGAAGAAATTATATAAAAAAAAACTACAGTTTTATAACACGGGCGATGAATCTAGGTGTGTTATAAAGTGTTGTCAAGGGGCTTTAATAACGACGGCTGTTTTGTAGCCGTGTTATAAAATGAGCTTTTTATAACACGGTTTAAGAGAGTAGTTGTGGTATATAAAACCATGTTTTGGCAGGTTCAAGCCAACTTTAGAATATAGCTATGCTCAAAGTTGGCAGTCCCAGTCAGCAGCTGACTGGACTGCTTTGCTGACTGGGTTGCCCTTTTTATTATATTAACTTTAAATGGTTGTAACTTTTAATATATAAGTCCAAAATGAAAAAAAATTATATCATTATTCATCTAAATTCAAGCTCTTCAAAACAAGACCAGTCATGGATATGTTTTGGCAACTTTAAAAAAAACTTATTTTTACATGTGTATGATGATACACTAAACTCATATATGATTCATCAGTTTTGATATTATGATTCATTAAAATTGATATTATGATTCATTAACTAATAAGTGGTGAATTAGATTACAATTTTCGAACCCGATAAAAATCATTATTGTTTTGTAGTGTATTATTATTATTGTATGGTGTATTTTAAACCTTATATGGTGAATCATGTATTTTTTTACGTACCAAATATTTTTTTATGTTGTATTATTGTTTAAATTTTTTCTTTTTATATGTGATTGATGATTCATTAATTTTGATATTATGATTCATTAACTAATAAGTGGTGAATTAAATGACACTCCGGAATCGATAAAAAAAACATTATTGGTTTTAGTGTATCATTATTGTATTGTAATGTATTTTAAACCTTATATGGTGAATCATGTATTTTTCTTACGTACCAAATATTAAATTTTTTCTTTTTATATGTGATTGATGATTCATTAATTTTGATATTATGATTCATTAAATTGATATTATGATTCATTAACTAATAAGTGGTGAATTAAATGACAAACTCCGGAACCGATAAAAAAACATTATTGGCTTTAGTGCATTATTATTGTATTGTAATGTATTTTAAACCTTATATGGCGAATCATGTATTTTTCTTACGTACCAAATATTGTTTTGTATTGTATTATTATTTAAAATTTTTATTTTTATATGTTACTGATGATACACTAAAATGATGTTATGATTAATTACATTTGATATTATGATTCATTGAAATTGGTATTATGATTCATTAACTAATAAGTGGTGAATTAGATAACAAACTTCGGACAAAAAAAAAAACTTTGGAACAAATATTGAATCATTATTATTTTGTGGTGTATTATTAATGTTATATGGTGTATTTTAGTTTGTACGTGGTGAATCATAAGTGTCGTTAATATATGTTGATATGTACATATAACTGACATAAATTTTTAAACTTGTCAAAATATATCAATGATTGGTCTTGTTTTAAAGAGCTTGAATTTAGATGAACAATGGTGCAAAATTTTTTTATTTTGGACTTATATTTTAAAAGTTATGACTATTTAAAGTTAATACAAATGTTACCCCATTTAATATGCCACCTAAGCAGTCCAGTCAGCAAGCTGACTAGACTGCCACCTGGACAGCCGTACTATAGTGGGAATGAACTTCCCGCACAATCTACCGTCTGGTGGTATAAAACCCATGTTTTTGGCAGGTTCAAGCAACTTTATAACATAGCTATGCTCAAAGGCGTGTTATAAAACGAGGTTTTATAACACGGCTACGAACCCAGCCGTGTTATAAAACCCCTTATTTTGGCGGCATTTAGAGACTTTATAACACGGCTACGATCACAGCCGTGGTATATAGCATGCTTTATAACACGGCTTTTAGTCGTGTTATAAAGTACAAATTATATATGTCGGCCGCATATAACACGCCCTTCAGCCGTGTTATAAAGCCCTTTTTTAGCCGGGTTATAAAATGTTTTTTCCACTAGTGCTTACTCATCCAAGGCGTGAGCCTACACCAAATTCTTTAAGGTAAACCTTTGATTTTAGGGTTTACAAGAGTTATTTCTAAGTTATAAGCTTAGATCTCTTCAAGAGCTAATTTATTTTCCCTCTCCTTGTCAAGGCCGAATTTATAGGGTTCTTGAACTCCACTTTGAGTCATCAAGGTAAATCCTAATCTTTAATACAAATTTTGTAACACCCCAACTACAAACTTAACAAATAACCGAAATCGCAGTGGAAATAAACAACCTAAACGATAACTAAACGATTTGGTGTTACACGCCGTTAGCCACCCAAGTGGCCAACAAGGCAGAATACATGCAACTGTATCGGTCTGATGATCAGATTTCCGAGCATAAGACTAATAACCATAAATATATCAAAATAAACCGAGTATAAATATTTACAAACCGTCACTGTAATCTGTCACTGTAAACCATCACTGTAAGGTAAACGTTATCCAAAATATAACGCCACGGGAGCACAGGCGCAACCCGAGCCCAACATCCAAATATACCAAAAGTATTTCATAACTCCTAAGAATCTAGAGCCACTCCGCCTCTTCGATTCTCATCCTGCAAATAAATATGGAGCCCCCAAAGGGGGTCAGCAACCCTTGGCTAGTATGGTTAACGTGCAGCATCGACTACCGGGATACACACAACTATTTGTCATGATAACATGGCGTTGATTTAACATACAATTTACATAGTATAGCAAGAGATATTGCATAGCATCAACACCACATACATAGTGAGAACATTTCACTCTACAAAACGAACCAAGTTGGTTATTCAACATTGTAAGCCTAGAGAATGGTTTCACCCTCATGTTAAGCTTGTTACACAAACTCGTTACCGTTCTGTTGATCGAACGAGTAACTTAACACATAGGCATGACGGATATAGTGATCCGAACACACCGAACACATTATTTCCCCCTAACCCGATTGGAAGTCAGGTAGGTAAGCTTTGGCTAAGCTTGTGGGTGGTCAAGATCCAAAAAGGAAAACAACCTTAACATAAGGAGAGAGCCGAATCTGATTCAGATGTCGATCCCCGAACATACACGCGTGACCGGAACGACCGGATTCCTCACTTCCCGTTAACACTTGTTAGAAGTCCCATTGATGGAACTTAACATAACCATTCACAAATAAGTGTTCAAGTCCAGTTAGACATACAAGGGAAGTAAGATATAATTTAGTAACACATACCACAACCAACTCATACATAGCCGTGGTTAGAACGTTCCTTAGGTTGGAAACGTTATTACCGGATACCGTTCTCTTACGTTTCCTAACATTGGTTAACTATCAATTAGTACGCATTCGAGGTTACCGGTATCGGTACGCACACACCACATTAATAATAATGACCGTAAGCTCATTTCATGATTTAATCTTACAAGGTCATAAACACACAGAGAAACAAACAACACACAAGCCGGTGTAAACCGGTAGGCAACAGACTGCAAGAAAACCATACCTTGGTCCTTTCTGCGTACGAGTCCCGCCAAACGTAGTTCCTAAACATGATTAATAATGTCGGTTAACTAACTTATTTAACTTCCGGTTTTCTAAGCATTTTACAAGATTATATGACATGTTTTAATGCTTAAACTTACCCTTGATTACCTTCATTATACCCCCTAGGGTTAACTACTAAGGCCACACTTTGTTTGTTTATTTTTATAAGTTTTGGGTCGACCGACCTTACCCAAGGTCGGTCCATTCCAGTGACCTCCGGGTTTAAAAACTTTACACTACGACCAACCTTGCTAAGCCTGGTCCCAAAGTCGGTCCATTCCAGAACATACTACCATCAGAAATTCTACCCCGACCGACCTTGGACAAGATCGGTCCCAAGGTCGGTCCATTCCAGAACGTTTTTCCCTTTGTAATTTAGGGCCGACCGATCTTGCAAGTCCGGTCCCCAAGGTCGGTCCATTCCAGAGACATATTCCGTATACAAAATTTAAGCCCGACCGACATTGCAAGTCCGGTCCCCAAGGTTGGTCCATTCCAGAGAGTTTTCTGGCTGGGTAAACTGGGCTAGACCAACCTTGCAGGTCCGGTCCCCAAGGTCGGTCTACTCTAGACCTTTGTTTAAAAATGAACATTTTACTCCAAACTTCACCTTACATATCCTAGTATGTTCTAACCTCATTTGGGCACTTCAACCACGCCTTAAGGCCACCATTATACTCCTTAAATCACTGACCAAAAACTTCTTTAACCACTTCACAATTTCTTACCAAATCCTTTACACTATAATGTTTTTCCTTAGACTTCAAAGTGGTGTTTCATACCTATGATAGCAACTATCCCAAGATGTTTCCTCATCACCAACAACATTATCTCCCAAGCATCTTTCACCATCCAAAGTTCCTTTATACAACTACTTGAAGTTTCTCCCCAAGTTTATACCTCCTCCTTACAAGACATTATTTTTCTACTTGTGTACCAATATTTGCATAAGTTCTAAATACACTCTCACCATGACTTTGGTGTATCCCAAAACACTCTTTTGATTCCTAGATCCTCCAAGATAATGCCTAAGTCATCTTAACACTCAAGAACTCCTTAAATGATTTTCTTTCACTAATAGAACACTTAGTCATTCCTAGGACTTCCTAGTTCACCAAATCTCATTTAAATCACTTAAAACTCCTTGTACATTAACCATATTTTGACATGGGTTCTACTAGCACATTGTTACACCAAAACACATAGTTTGCACCTTTAAACTATCAAGAACACCTAAATCCATCAAGAACATTCTCACACACAAACTTCATCTAATTACACTACATCACAATATAGTGCATAATTTAAATTGCTTGGCACTTAGGCCCTTAAATAACATGGCTCTTAGGCCCTTAAATTGCATAAACCTTAAACACTGAATTTCCACATTATAATTGCCTTTGACCTGCAAATGCACTCAACATAACATATGTCCTTAATAATCTCCTTATGGGTATTTTACTAACTCATTTACCATTGGCTTTTTAGGTAGTTTTAACAAGCAATTCAAGCTCATTTTCCTTAAGGCATTAAAACTACATTAGGTTAGTTTGTTTACCTCTTTTCTCCAAGGTTTCTTCCCTTGTATTCTTGGACCGAAAATTAGCAAGGAAGCTTGATCACTTGTCAACCTTCTATCCAATACATAAGTAAGGGCAATGAGTATTCAAGCTTCAAGCTTAAACTCACTTATAAACCCTAATTAAAATAATGTCTTAAAACACTTAAATGCTTGTTTTACCTTGGAAATGGAAGAGAGTTGGATTAACTAGCAAGAGAGGACTCCACCAAGCCCTTTGAAGATTGTAATGAAGCTATGGAAGATCAAAAGAAAACACCATGAAGAGGTAGTTTTCGTCAAGCATAAAAATGAAAGGAAATGTTGTTTTTCTTTGGTTTTCCTTACCTTGAAGCAAAGGTGATCAACAAGGCATGAAAAGATGAGCTCAAGCTCCTTCCATGGATATTACTCTTGGCACTGAAATGGAGCTTTTGGAATTTTGAGAAGACAAGATTGAAGAGCTTGATGAGATTAAGAGAATGGTGGTCTTGGAATTTAATTTGGCATATGGAGTTAGGAGATAATGGCAGTGGAAGATGGAGGTGAGGTGTGTGCTGTAGCAAAACCAATGGAGGAAGGAAAAAGAGAGGTTGGAGACGGTGGGAAAACAAGAGGGAAATGAAAAATGAAGTGAGAGGTTGCTTTTTGAAAGATATTTGTACAAAAGCAAATAGTGAACTTACTTATTTATTCTTTCTTCCTTATCAAACTAGCTAAGTGTGGTGAGTCATACTTAAAAACCGGCCCCCTCATTAGTTTAGGCTGATTTATGGTCTTTGTTGAACATTTAATTGACTTACATTGACTAATGTCTTAAACTTGTACTATTTGGGTACTATTCACTAATCAATGCACATAATTGTGAAATTTTTGATTTCCCATTGATTTAGACTTCCTAATGTGATACTAAGTAGTACACATATTAATTAAAGAGTAATTATGGACATTTAGCCATTCAAAACCCATTTACAAGACAATTTTTTCAAAAATGTGCTTTAAGACTCCTTAAAGCACATTTTGTGTTTTAACTTGTTCTCAAGCTTGGTTTTCTTTGGTAATTGATTTAAAATGCTCATTAACATGTAAATAAGGTCTTGGTAAGCTCTTAGAGTCCTAACCAAGGTTATCCCAAGCTTAGAGCACTTTTTTGCTCTAATTGCCTTTATGGTATTTTATAGTGGTTTCTATGGTTTAAATTGTTCACCAATGTTTCTAAGGAACTTTTTAGCCTTAATATACCATTATTTAATATTTAAACAACATATAAAGGTTTGGGGTATTTCAATCTACCGCCCTTAAAAGAACTTTGTCCCCAAAGTTCACATTTCCCCCACATCTTTAATATTAGAACACGGGGATACTTATAAAACAACACTTTCATAACAAACATACTTTAGATAACATCGGACTCAAGGTCCAAGCAACATAACATCATTCAGACACAACGGTCTGTATCATAACAACATAGACAATGTATTACAATACATGTCGTACATACATAACCGAAATGGCTCTACCCCCCTTAAAAAGGGGTACGCCCCCTACCCTATACATACAAACTCTAAGGAGTAAACAACGATGGGTACTTCGCCTTCATCTTATCTTCCAGCTCCCAAGTGGCTCCTCGACGTCCTGGTTAGACCAGAGGACCTTCACCAGTCTTTTAGACTTATGGCGAGTGTCTCGAGTCTTAGTGTCCAGAATCCGTACGGGAGTCTCCACTGATCGCATGGTCGGCTCTAACGTTAGCCTTTCGGGCTAAAGTACATGAGACGGATGAGACATATACTTCTTCAACTGGGACACATGAAATACATCGTGTACCTTGCCCAGCTTAGCAGGTAAATCTAACCTTTAAGCTACCGGGCCTATCCGCTCTGTCACAACATAAGACCCCACATATTTCGGGCTCAACTTGCCTTTCTGGCCAAAACGAAATACTCCCTTCATGGGGGATACTCTAAGAAATACCTGATCGCCCACGGCGAACTCTAGGTCACGTCTGCGCACATCGGCGTATGATTTCTGCCTATCCTAAGCTGCCTTCATGTTAGTCCGGATCTGGCGTACTTCTGCTTGCACTTGCTCTAGATACTCAGGTCCTATAATGACCGTCTCACTCGACTCATCCCAGCATAATGGCGTGCGGCACGGTCTATCGTACAAAGCCTGGAAGGGAGACATCTTGATCGAAGCATGGTAACTGTTGTTGTAGCTAAACTCGATCAGATGTAACTTATCAATCCAGCTGGTCTGAAAGTCAAGTGCACATGCACGTAACATATCCTCAAGCGTCTGTATGGTACGCTCACTCTGACCATCTGTCTGTGGGTGGAACGCCGTACTCAACTTCAGTTCGGTACCAAGCGCTTCCCGAGTAGTTCTCGAGTACCTCGAGAGGAATCTGGTAAGGGAAAAAAGAAAGGCCTTACCAAATTTTCTCAGATCTCAAATGGTTGCAGTTTTTCCTTCTTCAATCTAGCGTGCAAAATGCCAAGGTTCCAGCGATTTATAGCTATGGAGGAATAGACACACAAAGAGGAATACAGGCGTAGAGCATGGATGTTCTTGTTTGCCGGCTAGGGTTGTGGTTTCATATAACAGAGAATGAAGAAGAGGCATGGAGTATGTATGTTATTCGCCAGTTCAAAGAGCAGTTCCAGTGATTTATTATCACAGAAGCACATATACAAGAAGTGGATAATGACTGGTGCAGCACGTCACACGTGAGTTCCTTGTTCACTGGTTGGAGCTTTGTTCAAGAAGAAGAGATTAGAGTTAGAATGGTGAGAGGAGAGATGTGAAACATGTATGTTTTTGTTTGTCGATTAGAGCTGGCACAGAGATGGAGAACAGATGAGCAAGAATGAGAGGAGAATGAAGACTGGCGGCAAAACGCTCCTTTCCAGCCAGGGTTTGCAAATGTAGGGAATTAAGAGTAAGGAGAATATAGGGGGAGTCGGTAACTATGCTCCAAGTCACCAGCTAGTTTTCAGAAAAGAGATGGGCGTATTAGAAAATGGGAGAGTAATTAAGGAAATTTGTTTATATATATAATGAATTCTAACATATCATTTTGAATTATACAGATAGTTATTCCTATATAATGGGGTTTCGTTAACATTATAAATTGATCATATATTTATCACATAATCCATAATAAGACTTACTTAACGAGTCTTCTAAAATTAATGATTACTATTTACATAACATTTTCATATTGTCCTTGTTATTATTTTATGTACCTCTTTGTACACTATACATTATGTACCGTATATAATGATCGCTATTTAATTTCTCTCTTTAAGGTGTTTAATACTCCCTTTTTTCCCGCATATATGTTTATACAAATGTACAATTATGGTTAAATAAACTCTTTTTAACCTCCAAAATATCTTTTATATTCTATTGTTCCTTTCCACATATTGAGGAGAATTTAACCTTTTATTAATCACCTTCATTTAATTATATCATTGTTAATTAGGGTAATAAACATTTGGGATATTTCAATTCCTCCGTATAATTATTTTCTCATGATTAGGGTACTTTATCGATATTTATCTAAATTTATGATTAAGGCTAAATAAGTCCTTTTTAAATCATATAAATATTTACATAATCAAATGTTAGGGATATTTCACAATTAAGAGGCACTCATTATGCAGCATTAAATGAAACCTTAGAGAGCAATAATGAGGCAAACAAGATGAGGCAAGTGGATAGTACAAGTGGTGACCGTCCACTTGAGTACTCACCGCCAACGTGTCCAACCACAGGACGACATGTGTCCTGAAGGTTCCAAAGCAAGTTAAAGATCCGCCTTTATTCGAGCTTGGCTATTTTTTATGAGGATGAAGAAGCAAATGACTCCTAGAGTCTAGTAGATTATAGGTTGTTTGTTACACGTCTAAACTTACTTGTATAAATACGATGTATAACGTCTTATGTAAAATAACTTTTTGGTCATACACGAAGAAGAGAGATAACTAGAGCAAGTGTGAGTCAGACTGAGTGTGTGCTAGTACTAGGAAGTTGGTGAGCTGGAAAGGACTGGGTTGGTTAAAAAGCTCCCCCTTTTTATCACACATACTTTTATATTTATTTAATTTAGGCTTAATAAGCTCCTCTTTAAATTAATACATTATTTATTAATTTAATTATGTAATTATGATTAAATTACATCTTAAAATGTTAGGGATATTTCACAATTAAGAGGCACTCATTATGCAGCATTAAATGAAACCTTAGAGAGCAATAATGAGGCAAACAAGATGAGGCAAGTGGATAGTACAAGTGGTGACCGTCCACTTGAGTACTCACCGCCAACGTGTCCAACCACAGGACGACATGTGTCCTGAAGGTTCCAAAGCAAGTTAAAGATCAGCCTTTATTCGAGCTTGGCTATTTTTTATGAGGATGAAGAAGCAAATGACTCCTAGAGTCTAGTAGATTATAGGTTGTTTGTTACACGTCTAAACTTACTTGTATAAATACGATGTATAACGTCTTATGTAAAATAACTTTTTGGTCATACACGAAGAAGAGAGATAACTAGAGCAAGTGTGAGTCAGACTGAGTGTGTGTTAGTACTAGGAAGTTGGTGAGCTGGAAAGGACTGGGTTGGTGAGTTAATACTTTGTATATTTGGTAGACTGACCAGTCGAGGAACGGTTGGGGAACCGTAAGCCAGCTATCAGGAGATGGTAGAGGACTTAGGGATAAAGTCCTAAACTGTCCCGGAGTCTGTAAGTAGGGCGGAGGGAGATGGAGTGAACTTCTATGTGTAAATTCTCAATCGAAAAGGAGTTTCCAGTTTGAGTTTATCAAGTACTTCCCTGAACCATCAAGTAGTTCACCTAGGACAACGACACGTCCACCACCGGTCGAGGACGCATCCGGAGCACTAGCCAGCTTCAAGACTACTTTCTTCAATGGAAATCCCGAGGAGGAGATATATATGGACCAATCTCATGGGTTTGAGGTTAAGGGTCAAGAGAAGAAGGTATGTCATCTTTCTAGATCCACTTATGGTCTTAAGTAGGCATCCAGACAATGGAATATTACATTCCATGAGGCAATGGTCGGGGAAAAGTTTTCCATTATAAATGAAGACAGTTGTATGTATATAAGTTATACATAAAAAGGATGACATCCTAATACCCAACAACAACTTGGATCTAGTTTCCACTACGAAAGATAGTTTGACATCCATGTTTGACATTAGGATATGAATGAAGCCAGTTATGTATCGGGAGTCAAAGTATTAAGAAATATGAAGAAAAAGATCTTGGGTTTGTCTCAAGAGAACTACCCTAATAATTTTTTTAAGATATAACATCTTGGTGATTGTAAACCCATTGACTCTCCTAACCAGAAAGGTTGTATGCTTAGTGCGGGTATGGACCTAGCTCAAAAGAAGTAGCCTATATGAATAATATACCATATTTCAGTGATGCTGGTAGCTTAATGTATGCTATGTTGTACACCAGGTTGGATATCTGTTATGCAATTGGACTTGTTAGTCGTTCCATACAAATCCAGGTCCTGAACACTAGAAGTTGTCAAAAGTTTTTTTTTACCTTAGGAGCACAATAAACTATGTGTTATGCTATGGCCACGATAACTTTAACCTTGTTGAGTATAAGAATGCTTCTTCTCTTCGACATTTTGTTTGTCAAAATATCATGTTGTGTATTGATGTCAATGAACTATAAGGCATACTTTCTCACACAAGTATCCAGCGTCATTGGATATATGTTATCATGAAGTAATGCTAACTTTGTCTAAGTGACTCAAAGTTTGTGGGAGAATTTTGTAGTCTATATTAAAAGGGTTATTAGTTAACCCACATGGGATATTTAACAAAGGTTTGTGGACCCATGTAAGTTCATTTTTTAGTTGAGTGAGAGGTGTCTATGTGAGCCTTTTAGACTCGTGTGGGTGGAAGTTGACACCCTTTATGTAAGAGAACTCCCCACAACGTACTTTCATATGGTACGTGCTAGTGACCTTTTTGATGCGTATGGATTGATCCTTGCTCCTTCGCTATGTGAGTCAATATTTTTTATTTGCACCTTTTGACCTTTTGACTTGGGTTGTGATAATGGTAATGATGCTGCTACTTTGGAAGGATTACCAAGATTCCATGACTTTTACGATTTTAGTGTAACCTTGTGGGAAAGCGATTATTACCATTAGGATACGATGTCAAGTAAAAGGAAAAGTTTACAAGAGTAGTTTAGACTGAAGTGACAATTGCTGGCGCCGGTAACTTTAGTAGTTATAGTGATTAGTCACAGTATCCTGCTCATCCATATGTTTTTTTTATAAGTGCTGGGAACCCCAGTTACAAAGGCAATACTTTGGCATATAGCCTTTCTCGCCAAAATAAAAAGAAAAGATAGAAAACAAGAAAATTATAATACTTTATAAATAAAAGAGTAAAAAAATGTCTAGAAGATAAGATAACATGGTCTGGAGGAAGACTCTCATGGCGGCACCATTCCAAACACCACCGCTTGACCATCCCAGCTACATCTGACCATGAGAGGAGGGAATCTTCGCTGAGAAGCTTGTTGCGCTTATTCCAAATAACCCAAGTCCTACATGCCTCTTGTTCTAAAGGAGTCATTACCACGTTTTCGATCACTACCCCGAAAAACTTCTTTAAAATTGCTTGCCAATTGAACTGGGCTATTGAAATTGTGACTCAATAATTCTGTGTATATCTGTCTTCGAGCCTTGGCCTGGGTTGGTGCGTATACAAATTACACAACCCACAAAGGAATTAGTAGGCCATGATACTTCGATCGCTATCCATCATTCTTGCTGGCAAGAATTTTGGATGTTTACAACACTAGGATTCCACATGACTACTAGGCCTCCAGATTGACCGGATGCGGGGACTTTTATCGTGTTTGAATTATTTCCTTGTCCCCAAATATAGTGCCACCTATCTAGTGGGTGCAACCGGTGGGCTTCTAGAACCGCCATTATGCTTAACCCGACCTCCATTACTTCTCGTTGTAGCATTGCCCACTTCTCTTTTCTGTTGATGCCTCTGATGTTTTAAAATGATATTAGATTTGCCATTTGGTTGACTGCTGATCTTGTCCTCAACCCTCTTGCTTCGTCTCAAAATATGGACAAGATTTTGAATGGATGTTTCTGGACTAGGATAGTGACAATTAAGAGATTTACCAAAGTCCAAACACTTTTTGGCTTCAGCTAGGGTTGGGCTTGAAGAGGCTGGAAAAGGAGTGGCAGGGTTGGAGGGGTGGTAATGAGTTGTGGAGCTAGAATTAGTGAGGCTCAGAGAGAGAAAAACTTCCAAATTTATTGGTGGAGAGGAGACTGAGAGAGAATTATGAGAAGTTTGAGATTGGTTTAGGAAAGAAGTTTGAGGTTCATGACAATCTGGAAAAATGACCTCTGCTGGTAGTGGGTTTAAAGTTTTTGGGATAAATGTGCCTTGAATATCGGTCAAAGGAGAGTCAAGAAGGCTGACTAACTGTTCCAATTCAGGCTGAGCGGAAAGAATATTGGCTGGACTGGGTTGGTCAGCCGCCGCATTCACTGGTGAATATATATAGTCAGGGGTAGAATTTTTTAAATTTGAAATACTGGAGGGGGGACAAGGCGTTGAAAGAGTATTAACAGTTGGTATTTTTTCTCCAAAATTGGATATATACAGAAAGGTAGAACAAATGTGGTCCAAAGAAGAATTTGGTTCATGACTTTTAAGGTCATAAATGCAAGTATTATATTCAAAAAAGTTGAGGGGTCTTAACTGCCTCGGGATTAAAATATGGACTGAAATGTGGTGTAACGGAAATCCGTTCCCCATAATATAAATGTCATTATCACAATTTCCCGTTACATATTCTGAAAAATCTAGGAAGTTTCCTTTTTTACTCCATTAATGCGATTATCAGAAAACGACAAGGCACATGGAATTTGTGTCGTTTGAACTTGCCTGTGTAACGGCTCCTGAACTTTCAAAATTTCACCGTCCGGCCTTGTAACACCCCTACTGTAATCAACATAACAATAAACCAAAAACTGCAGCGGAAAATATAACTTAAACCATCACTATACGAGTCGGTGTCACAACGCCGTTAGCCACCCACATGGCTAACAAGGCAAAATACTTACAATTGTATCGGTCTGATGCACACTCCCGAGCAAAGTACTAAAACCATAAATACAACCAACTATACCGAGTATTAATATTTACAACCATCCCTGTATAACTGTTAACCCAAAATATACCACCACGGGAGCACAGGCGCATCCCAGGTCCAACATCCAAAAACTAACAAAAGTATTTCATAAGCCTAGGATCTAGAGCCACTTCGCTTCCTCGATCCTCATCCTGCAAAATAAAATATGGTGCCCCAAAGGGGCTCAGCAACCCATGGCTGGTATGGCTAACGTGCAGCCCATCGGCTACCGGGATACACGCAACCAATTGTCATGATAACATGGCATTGATTTTTAACACATAGCTTACATAACATAGCATTAAACATTGCATCATAAACATCTACACATATCATAACGGGAACGGTTCTCTTTAGGAACCGAACCAACATAGTTAGTTAACTTGGAGAGCCTAGAGAATGGTGTCAAACTCATGTTAAGCTCGTTACATAACTCGCTACCGTTCTGTTAGATGAACGCATAACTTAACCCCAAGGTGCGTCGGATATAGTGATCCAAGCACACCGTACATAGTATGCCCCTGGTCCGATGTGAGTCAGTAGAATAGCCTTGGTTAAGCTAAAGGGTGATTGGAAACCAAGAAGGAAAACAACCATAACATACAGAGAGAGAGTCGAACCTGATACAGATATCGACCTCTGTACATACACGCGTGGCCGGAACGACCGGACTCCTCACTCCCCAGGTAACACTTGTTAGTAGTCCAATTGTTGGAACTTAATACATTAATTCACAAGTAGGTGTTTAGGTCAAGTTAGACACACAATAGAGACGAGACATAGTTTACAACACAAACCACAATTTAGCTCATACATAGTCGTGGTTAGAACGTTCCTTTAGTTGAAACGTTGTAACCGGGTACCACTCTCTTACGTATCCTAGTTTAGTTTACTAACGGGTTAGCACGTGTTCGAGGTTAACGGTACCGGTACAATCACGACACAATAATAACAAAGACTGTAAACTCATTTCATGACTTAAGTCTTACAAGGTGTGAGCCTCGATTTTTAAACCCTATCCTATGTTGATTAAATTGATTAGGATCTAATCGGGTTTTAGGTCCACTTATAACTAAGATTAATAACTATGTCATATAACAATAATTATTAAAACCTAAGCTAGCTCACTGGAACCTATTATGAGTCGCCACCTAATTTTAACCTAGATCAAATTAGGAAAGGAGAATTCAGGTTCGGCGGCTTGATATTCGACTTAATTAGGGTTCAATTACTTTCATTACCCCTAGAAGTCATTTTTCCTCTACTTAGTTTAATTACGGCTTATTACGAGTCGTTTTTAACCTAAGTTCGCGCTTCTGTTTTTTTATTTTTTAACATTTTTTGACAGAAAATTAAAGTGAAAAGTGAAATTACCTAAACTAGGGGTTCGGAGGCAGAATTAGGTCAAATTTTAATTCTGTCCGTAGCCACGAACCTAATGTCGGTAACCACGGACCCTAGTTAACCTATGTAAAAATAAAAGTCGAATAAAACAGAAAACAAAATTTCGAAAAGTCCGGGGCCACGGACAGGCTGTCCGTGGGCCCGGACATGTAACGTTAAAACCCTAATTTTTGAAAATTTTAGAATACCGTCACCGTCCGGGGGCGTCCGAGCTTACGAACAAGGCGTCCGGGACCCCGGACATAGAGTCAGTGGGTGCGGACCGCCCTTGGACGGCGGCGTTTGGGCGGTTTCTGACGGTGTTTTGAGCTCAAATTTTATGGGTGTGTAGCCTGAAAGATGTACAAGATGTTAGTGATTGAAAGTTTTCAATTTGACTACGAATTAAGGACGAAACTTATTGAACAAGTTAGTGGACAGAAACGCAAACAAGTCTTAATTCAGAAGCAAAGAAAAGTCAATTCGAATAGGAATTTCAACTAGAAGTGTATTGAGATCAGTGGAGTTAGAGAATTTGAATTTTAACCTGTTTTGGCTTCGAGATTTGGTTGTTCCTTCAAGGTGGGAAACTTCAAACGCTTCGTTGATAGCCAATCCGGTTCAACTTCGACCCGAGCTTCTGGCCCCTTCTTAATTGTATGTTTAAGGACGGTTTGCTTCTGTATTTTTGGAGTTTTGGTGCTTGGAAGTTCAATGGGAGAAGAAATGATGAGTTTTTTGTGATTTCAGGGTGATTTCGGCAGTGTTTCGGTATTGATTTGAGGCTTGGAAGTGTAAAAACGTGGGGAGAAGGCTTGTGGCTGTGTTTTCTGACTTTGGGAGTGTTCTCCTCTGCCCTAGGTCGTTTTTGGAAGGTCCTTTTATAGAGAGAGCAAGGCTATGTTGATATAACAAAATTTTTATCTAAAATCCTGATTTTGTGCTCTAAGAGAATCTGATTTTTTAAAACATGTTACAGGATGATAAAAATTCTGAAATTTTAACCAAAGATAAAAGACGATATTTAGGAATTTGGAGAGTTGGAATCACGTTATTTCGATAAATAACCGATTAGATAAAAATCTTACAATATGGAATTACCCATAATTCATAACTTATTATTGGAAAGTCGAAACAACTAAATTCCAACGGAATTAGTCTCTAAAAATCATCCTCTAACTTGTGTTAAAATATCATGACATTTTGTTTTGTTTTCGGTATTTTCCATAGGAGAGAGAAAATTGCAAAAATGATTGAATTTCTCTTTTAAATTTTGGGTTAAGGTTCCAAATAAAATAATTTCAGGTTTATGACTGTATGTAGTCATGCTAACCATGTGACAATTTTATTTTAATTTTAGAAACCTTTTTATTTCTATTTTGAGGCTATTTCATGTGTTAATTATTAAAGAAATTTGCTTATAATATGAATTAGAAGCTAAATTTCCAGGGTAAATATTATCAGAAAATCATGAAATACCTTTCATAATGACTATGATATTTGGAAGTGTTTGAAGATAATGGATAAGTCATATGAAAATAGAAATTCCCGAGAATGTCCTTAGAAAATCCCGTATTGGCGCATTTTGACCATTTTGCCCTTCGTAACACGTATGCCTTAGAGACTATTCCGAGGGGTTAACATTTTGGGTATAACAAAGGTCATAAACACACAGAAAAACAAACAACACACAAGCCAGTGTAAACCGGTAGGCAACAGACTGCAAGAAAACCATACCTTGGTCCCTGCTGCGTTTGTTTTCCACCGTAGGCAACTCCTATACACATTCAGTAACGTCGGTTAATTATCGTACTCGACCTTTGATTATCTTTTTACTTCACATTTCTAGCTTGTTTCATTATCACACTTAGTTATAACTTGTCACCCTTTTAATTGTCATTACAACACACCTAACATGTCTTAAACAACCTTATAACATCATTACTTATCAATCACCATCATTAGACATCATTTGCTAACCTTAAACAATGTTTTTAGAGTGGTCCGGGACTTGGTCCTTACCTAAAGTCCCGGACCTATTCATGGCATAACTCTCGGGTGCTTTCAGACACTGGTCCGGGTCCTTGTCCAGACCCTAAGTCCCAGACCAGGTCTGTGTTGAAATCCTCGGCTTGTTTAATAGGGGTGGTCCGGGACTTTATACAAGACTTAAGTCCCGGACCAAGGTGTGGATTGAACTCTCGGCCCTTTTTTTACTATGGTCCGGGACTTTACCCTGGGACTAAGTCCCGGACCACTGCTACAAATTTCAAATATTGGCATTTCAAGCCTTAGTCTATCTATTCTCTTCATCCATTGTTTACCCAAGCTTCCCATATGATCTTAGGCATATTCTAATACTAAAATAACACCTCAAACCTGTCTAATTCCTTGTCCAACTTGCTACTCAATTTCTTTCAAAATTTACCAACACTAGTGATATTTTCCCTTAAGTTCCTAAGTGGTAGTTTTATGCCTACAACACCAACTAACCAAAATGTTACCTTATCTACACTACCACTACTCCTTAAGCATTATTTCTGCCCAGCACCACCATTACACAAGCTCTTCCTATTTTTCCTCCAATTCACACTTAAACTTTCACAAACATAATTCTTCCCTTGTTCACCAAATTTCACTAGACCTGACTACTTTCCCACCATGACCTTGATGTATCATTATCACCCAATGAACACTAAATCCTCCAAGACAATGCCTATACATTTTTAACACCTAAACTTCTTGTTTCTTACTCAAATTTTGACATAGCTTTGCTAGCATTTTCTTACACCAAAACACAAGGTTTTTCACCTTTAAACACTCAAGAACATTTATCCACACAAGAATGTTCTTTACACACAACTAAACCTTAACCTACATCACATCACAATATAGTGCATAATTTAAATTGCTTGGCACTTAGGCCCTTAAATTGCATAAACCTTAAACATTGAATTTCCCACATAAAATTTGCCTTTGATCTCCAAATACATACAACAACTGTAACACCCCTAATCCTAATCCTGTAATATAAGCGCAAGTCATAGCATAACAAAATATAATTCGCAGCGGAACATAAAACTATCTAACATTTGGTGTTACACGCTGTTACTCACCCATGTGAGTAACTAGGCAACCTTACTCCATCCATCAACTTAAATCCTCCACCGCTGTGATGAACAGATACTGAGCATACTTAAACTTACAATCCAAATCCAAACTGAGCAACTAAACCAAATACAACAAACTCCATAATACAAGACATAATAAAACTAAAAGTGTTTATTGGAAACATCAGCTACCCTGTGACCCGCACTCGTGCTTGTATCTTCAATCAGTAACCTGAAATGTTTTGCCCATTGAAGGGCTCAGCAAACGATATGCTGGTATGCTAAATGTAGTCTTAAATCATTTGGATTCTTTAAGTCGTTTAGCCATCTTGATATTAGATTCATTACATGTTGTTCCAGTTTACAACAATAGTAATAACTGTAAATGTTAAATAAACAATATAGTTCACCTAACAATATCATCACATAATAGTAAACAACAATCAGATAATCAAACACCAATAATCCATAACAGTAACCAAACAAGATACACGTGTTAATTAAATGTACTTGTTAGTTGGTCACATGACCCTTATCCTTTTAAACCAACCACTTAAACTTTCCAATTAAATTCCACCTCGGGCGTCATGTTAGGACAACCCTTAATAACTTATTAATGGACAGTAGTCCCCTGGGTTCCAAAGGAACCGTTGCCAGGTGACCTTATGGCCGTGGATAATATATTTGCCTTGAAGGCGACCGATTTGGTCGAAACCTGTGCACCAACAGTAGTGCCCTCTGCCATCGTCGAATGTGGACATTGGATTCCCTTGAGTGACTCTTGATATAGTCCCTCGTAGTGATCACGATGCGTAACCAGATAGTCGTAACTAGCTGGATTCCTTTCTTTGTAAGTTAGCCCTTTAGTCAGTGACAATATCCAATCCTTGAGTTAAGACTATAACAGTTGACCATCAGTTAGGTTCTCATAATACCTAAAGGTCATCTAGTCTTGTTCCAGTTTAGATGTATAAACTTCCAGTCATAAGACGTTCACGCAAAAATAAAACGCAGTGGTGTCGAGCAATACAGTATGCAAGACAATATACATAAATCACAGATATCGCTCTTATCAATTAAACACACAACGTCTGGACCTCAGGAAAATCCTTAGGACATTCAGCCCACACAATTAACATACCGTTCACCGTGTATCTTGCTAGCTTGACAGTTCACGCTTTGGTACTTTCTTCCCGTACGCTGTTATATTTACATGCAATACCGGGTAACGTTAATACATCTATTCACTAAGTATTACAGTACTGTCACTACAGAGCTAATACTCGTAGTATACTAACCCCGTATGTTCTTTTATTTTCCTCTGTTATTTTAGAGTGGTTCGAGGTAGTTTAACAGTTCGTTATTTTATGTGGTAACCACATGTGATAATGAATTTCCATTTTATGGTATATCCTCATCTCACTAATTATATATTCATTATTGTTTTCACTTATTCTATATATCAATATAATTTGGTTATTTTTATTATAACCACCATTATTTTATAAACTTTACATTATACTCCATAATCTACCACCATGCATTATATTACTTAATTTCAATTCCTTTCTTTATTAAACTACAAAACTAACCTTATTAATTCGGTAATTATAAATTGGACACATAACTTTTATAAATTACTAATTAACCACTTATCTTTCGGTAATTACAAAGTGAATATACTAATTTTTATAAATTACCAAATGACCACATATAATTTCGGTTTTAACTTTTAATTTTCTTATATTTACAATTTGACCCCAAAACTTTATATAAGTTACATATTAGCTCATAACCTATAGTTTTAATATTTAATTACCTTAATAACCGAAATGACCCATATATTTTCATAAATTATGATTTCGCCCCATTTTCAATTCGGTTTTACATATAACTTTTATAAATTACATATTCACCCCAAAACTTTTATAAACTTAATATTTTATGTCATAAATCATTTTAACCCAAAGTTTCTGGTCAACACTTTGACCAAGACTTAATTTCATAATTAATACTTTAATATACCCAGAAAATCATGTATGTTTCGGTTTTACCCCATACTTTCCATAAATTACAAAATAGCCCCAAAACTTTATAAAATGTTATTTGAACACTTAAACACTTGTTTAAATTCACCAACATTCATAATATTAATTCCTACCTTATATTATATCATAATTATGTAAATGAACCCCTTAACTCTCGGCAATAATATATAACACCTTATACTTTTCAAAATTTACATTTTAGCCACATAAATTAATAAACTAGCCATATAAATACTTGTAGCTATTTTTAATATTCCCAAAATTTATAATATAAGCTAATATACTTATATATTTCGAAAATCACCAAATAACCCATTTTACTCTCGGTTTTAATTTTAACTTACCATATAGTTTTAAAACTTGATTTATATCATATAATAAGTATATATAAATGTATATAAGCCATATAACACTTCTAAAAATTATGCTAATGACTTAGAATGATTATAAGCTCAAAATAAACCATTTATGTCCTAGAACATTCGGCTAGAATAAATATGCATCTTAATTATTTTTTTGTGACACAATTTTATACCTTAAGGTAATAAACTTACCTTGTATGTTATAAATTATTTTCTTGATAATATACCATATAGTTTTCGGCCTTAATTTATCTAAGGCTTATACATAATTTTTATGCTAAAGTTTGAAGCTTAAATCAAACTTAAACTTAATAGATTTAATTATAGAAACTTACTCCTTAAATCAAGATGATTCTTGTACTTGATTTCTTCTTGGATTCCAAGCTCCTCCAATGCTATTTTGTTGTAGAATTTTTGGCCTCCATGTATAGGTTTAGGAGATCCCAGTGTTAGACTTCTCACAAGGATTTATAAGTAAGATTTGGAGAAGTTTTACAAGAGTTTACCTTAGGTATTTTTCAAGGAATTTTCGGTACACGTTAGGATGGTTGAAGCTCCAAGTTTCCTTCATGAAATGATGAAGAGAACATAGGTTTAGAAGCTTGAAATTTTCGGAAATGACTTTAGGTATTTACTAGGATTTTCAACATGAACATATACCTTAACTTGATCTTGTTTGTTCCTTGAGTTGTTGTTGAATCAAGGTGACTTCTTGGAGTACTTAAGCTTGGTGAAATCTTGTATTTTTTCTAGGATGATTCTTGCTTCAAGACTTAGTATAATTAACTAGGAATGTTACATAAAAATGGTGTTAGAACTTAATACACCATTAATGGAGCTCGAAGCTCTCAAGAATAAGCTAGCAAAGGAAGAAAGAAAAGAGAGGAGAATGGGACTTACCAAAATCGGCTAAGGAAGGGCAAATGGAGTGCTAGGCTCACGTATGACTTAAGGGAATGGAATGAAGGAATTTCTCTTTCGACAAAATAATGTCAAAGTTAGGCATGTTTTTCCTTAGTTTATTCATTTGATTCTTGGCTCAATAAAATGCCCATAATTCAAGCAAACTTTCGGCTATATTGACAAGGAGAAAGAAGACTTGGATTGCCAATTTGAACAAGAGGACAAGGGCTAAGGTAGGTAGATGTTTCTTTTGAATTTCCTAAGATGATTCCCATGCTAATTGTGCCTTATTCCCTTGCAGATTTTCGGCAATTAGAGCTGAGTATAGCATTTGATTTTTGTCAATTGAAGACAAGAGAACATGCCTAGTTAGGTAGGTGTTTTATTTGACTAATTATACAGCAATCAAACTTGCTTTTCTCCACACATTTTCGGCAGCCACATGCTAGGAAATTGGTTGATTTGTTTGTTTACAACCTTACACATGTGCAGATCTACTTTATGTATTTTAATTTCATTACTTTTCCTAACTTATTCTTCTTGTCTTCCTGTAGGTTTTCAGCAGTGTTAGGCTACAAAGAATGAGCTTCTTTTGACATAATGTCACATGGTGTGTGCAAGGATGAGTCACCATGTCTACTTGACATTTTATAAGTCTTTTCTTGCCTTTTTGACTAGCAAAAATCGGCCACTTATGTAGCCATATGGGACTGATTTTTAACTTGGTCTTTGTCACATTATATTTTATTAAGATCATGTTGTAACATGTTATAAGTCACAACATTTATTTGGTACATTTATACTAAGGTAAAAGATGAAAGTTACTAAGGTAAAATGCTGATTTTATAGTACATTTTGATCTGATTTTCGGCCACACTTGTGCTATGATTTTAGCACTGGAATTAATTGATTTAGATGGTCAATTCCTCCCCATTTAAGATTCCAAACTCGTGGCTCCTCAAGAACTTCAAGGTAATAACCTAGAACGCGTTTTTCTGACACCCGAGGGTGTGTTTTTGTGCTTAAAGGATTTTTTGGTAAATAAGCTGTCTCTATGAGTTCCAAGTGTTTATAAACATTTTTTATAGTCAATAATGATACATTAAGGTGTTACATTGAGTTATATGGGGTTATATCAACTCATGACACAATTTCTGGGCTACTAAGACACTCCCGGGGCAAAACATGAGCGCTAAGAAATTCCCCTGAGCACTTTGTTTATTTTTGAAATAGTAGCTCGAGGGTTCTCTTTATAATGATGAATAATGATGTTAGGAACTCTAAGAATGAATTATATAGGAGTTTGTGCCACCTCGGCACTTCTCCGGGGCATTCCCAGGGGTTCCATCGGGCACCTCCGAGCACTTTGCGTTTAATTGAAAATTTAGCGTGATGACTTCATCTTATATGTTTAATAAAGTGTTATGGTGCATTTGGAATGAATTGTAATGCTTTACTTCATCCTATAAAGTATTTCCGGGGGTTTCCGGGACTTTCGGGCCTTAAGGGAACTCCCGGGCCTTTTGCATTTTTACTCAGTTTTAGATGAGGTCCTGTGTTGTAAAGGTCGTATACTGATCCTTGGTTGACTCGGTATGAGTTTATAGCTTATATAACTTTGGTTAGCTTAAGGTCCGGCTTAACACCCGTTTTTGACCTTAAGGAGTTTAGGTGCGTTTTTAACGCCAAGTGTTTATATGCTTTCTTAGGGTTTCATAATCCCCCAAATAGTATTTATTTACCATTATTTAATTATTTAAATGTTAGGGGTATTTCAGTCTTCCCCCCTTAAACGGACTTCGTCCCAAAGTCATAACTTCTACTTACTTATCCTATGGAATCAAGTTCCTCATATCTATTCCCTGTATACTTATCATTCCCGGGTGTCAATACTATATTGACATCTCTATATTCCATCAGTAATCCGAGTGTATGCAATTCGTACATACACATAACCTTTGCTTATGGCAATCAATGTAATCATAGCATAAGTAACTTGATAAATACTGTAAAGTAAATAAGTGTACTTTTATTAACCATCCAAGTGTTACATAGAATACATCAATACCAAGTGTTACATAGAACACATCAATAACCATTCACTCAAGTGCACACATGCGCAATAATCAAACACAAACAACTAAACATAAAAACCAAAACCAGTATAGACTACAAATATGCAAGCCGCATGTGGTGCTCTACCCCCCTTAAAAAGGTTTACGCCCACGTACCCCCACAAGTATACACAAACTAGAAGAAAAGTGCTGGATACTTGTCTCGCATGGAGTCCTCTAACTCCCATGTCACCTCCTCAATATCGTGGTTTGACCACAGAACCTTGACCATCCTAATGGTCTTGTTCCTGGTCTCCCTAGTCTTGGAGTCTAAAATGCGAACCCGGGTCTCCTCATATTTAAGTGTAGGATCTAGCTCGAGTGTCTCGGGATCTAAGATATGTGATGGGTGAGGCACATACTGCTTTAGCTGAGATAAGTGGAAACACATTGTGCACTCTCCCAAGCTCAACAGGTAAATCTAATCTGTAGGCTAATGGGCCCACTCGCTCCGTGATAAGGTACGGTCCTACATACTTCGGGCTAAGCTTGCCCTTCTGCCCAAATCTGAAAACTCCCTTCATTGGTGAAACTCTGAGGAAGACTCGATCGCCTACTGTGAACTCGAGGCCTCTCCTCCGGACATCAGCATATGACTTATGTCTGTCCTGGGCTATCTTCATGTTCTTGCGTATTTGCACAATATCCTCTTTCATCTGGTCTAGGTACTCAGGCCCTAAGATGATGTTCTCACTGGCCTCGTCCCAACAAAGTGGTGTCCTGCATGGCCTGCCGTACCATTCCTTGAATGGTGGCATCTGAATGGATGCATGATAGTTGTTGTTGTACACAAACTCGATCAGGCGTAGACGATCTATCCATCTTTCCTGGAAGTCTAAGGCACAAGCTCTAAACATGTCTTCTAATGTTTGAATTGTTCGTTCACTCTGACCATCTGTCTGTGGATGGAAGGCGGTACTTAGCTTCAGCTTCGTACCCAATGCCTCCTAAACTTGCTGCCAAAATCTTGACACAAACCTAGAATCTCTATCTCACACAATCGACTTAGGTACACCGTGGTGTCTAATGATTTCTTTCTGGAAGAGGTCCACCAGCTTGGGGACTTTCCAAGTGTCCTTGATAGGAATGAACTTTGCCACCTTCGTTAGTTTGTCATGATGACCCATATCATGTTAGCACCTCCTCTAGTCGGTGGAAGACCGACCACAAAATCCATGGATATATCCTCGAACTTCCAATATGGAATGGGCATTGGCTGTACTAACCCGCCCCGTCTCCGGTGCTCAAATTTTACTTTCTGACACGTCATACATCTTGCCACAAACTCTGCAATATCTTTCTTAATACCACTCCACCAGAAATGTAATTTCAGATCCTTGTACATCTTAGATGATCCTGGATGTACTGAAAAGAATGAGCAATGAGCTTCCTATAATATCTTTTCTTTCAAGTCGGGGCTGGACTCTGGAATGCACAAATGACCATTTAATCTGATTAATCCGTCTTCACTGAGCACAAAGTCATACTTCTGTCTCTCAAAGATACCGTCAGTCAACTGCTGCCTGATAGTCTTCATGTACTGGTCGTGATTTTGAGCACAACGTACCTCCTCGATGAGGCCGTTGTCTCCTGTCATGGCAAATAAGGAATGAGCTCTACGGCTCAGGGTGTCAGCAACAACATTTGCCTTGCCCTCCTTGTACATGAGGTCGATGTCATAGTCCTTCAGAAACTCGACCCACCGCCTCTGCCTCATGTTCAGCTCCTTCTGTGTGAATAGATGCTGAAGGCTCTTATGATCTGAGTAGACTATCACTGTAACTCCATATAAGTAGTGGCGCCAGATTTTCAGTGCAAACACTAGTGCTCTCAATTCCAAATCATGAGTCAGGTAGTTCTCTTTGTGTTTCTTCAGCTGTCGTGATGCATAAGCAACAACCTTGCCATTCTGCATGAGCACACACCCTATCTCTGTGCCTGAGGCATCACAATATACTTCAAATCCGCCGGTCCCCTATGGAATGGTGAGTATGGGTGCCGACGTCAGTAGATCCTTCAGTGTCTGAAAGGAACACTTGCAATCCTCGGTCCATACAAATGGAGAATCTTTCTTCATCAGACTAGTCATTGGTTTTGCCAGTTTGGAGAAGTCTTGTACAAATCTGCGATAGTAACCCGCTAATCCCAAGAAACTACGGATATCTATCACTGTCTTCGGTCTCGGCCAAGTCTTAACTGCCTCAATCTTCGTAGGGTCTACAGATATACCGCTGGCAGATATTACATGCCCTATAAAAGCTACACTGTCTAACCAAAAATCACACTTTGAAAGCTTGGCATACAATTGGTTCTCTCTAATAGTCTGTAAAACTTGCCTCAGATGCACCTCGTGCTCGTCCTTAGTCTTAGAATAGACTAGTATGTCGTCGATGAACACAACTACTGATGAGTCTAACTGCTCTCTGAATAATCGGTTCATAAGATCCATGAATATAGCTGGGGCGTTCGATAAGCCAAATGGCATAACTGTGAACTCATAGTGCCCATAGCGCGTTCAAAAAGTTGTATTCTCTATGTCTTCATCAGCTATCCGTATCTGGTGGTATCCTGATCTCAGATCAATATTTGAGAAGACCGTAGCACCTCATAATTGGTCGAACAGGTCGTCAATCCGTGGTAAATGGTACTTGTTCTTGACTGTGACTGCGTTAAGCTCCCTATAGTCAATGCATAGTCGCATACTACCATCCTTCTTCTTTACAAACAAAACTGGTGCTCCCCATGGTGATGCACTCGGTCTGATAAACCCTTGTCAAGCAGATCCTCTAACTGAATCTTCAGCTCTTTCATCTCTGCTGGTGCCATTCTATAGGACGCCTTAGCAGTAGGCCCCGTGCCTGGTATTAAGTCGATGGAGAACTCAACATCCCTCTTGGGTGGCATCCCTGGTAATTCTTCTGGAAATAGATCTGAGAAGTCTGAAACGACTGGTATGTCTGACTGTGTCTGCTCTTCCTGCCTCATGTCCTGGAGATAACACAAATATACTGGCTGTCCCTTCTTCACCTTCTTCATCAAAGTTATAGCGGATACTAACTTGAAAGTCGGTTCTCTTGGAGTACTGCGATATGACACTGTCTTACCCTTCGGGCTCTTCAGTAGTAATCTATGTTCTACACAATGTAGTCGTCCCTTAAACTTCTATAGCCAATCCATGCCCATGATGATGTCAAAGCCCAAATTATCCAGCTCAATCAAGTCCACGTGTAACTCTTCATCCATGATATTAATCTGAACTCCCTTGTGGAGTTTCGTGCACCTCACTCTCTCCTTCGTCGGTAATGTGACTAGGAAATCTGAGAGAGGTTTAGGGGTTGTCTCTAACTTCCTTGCTAATGCAGAGGATATAAAGGAATGAGACACTCCTGAATCGAATAGTATCGATGCACTCACGCCATTTACTATGAAGGTTCCCATGATGACATTCCCCTTATCCTTGGCCTCGGTCTTGTCCAACACATTCAGCACTGCTCCTCCATTAGACTCGTGGCCTGGGGTTAACAATTCGTAAGATAGTGAGGTTGGGGTGTATGTCTCAAAGGAATTAAAATGCCATTCATTAATCCAATAATTCTTACATACAATTTCCATAATTACATCAATATTGCCTAAACGTCAAATTTAACCGTCCTTGTTTCAAATGGGTAGTATTTACTAAGGTTGATGGGGCTGTATTCAACTTAATGTTCTTAATCCCATGGTACACTAATCTGGATTCTCCACCAAATATCAACACGTCTCCTGACTTCAAGATAATCTTTCTCGCCTTGTCCATCCTCTTCTGATCACCGTATAGAAACTCAGCATCATCTCCAATGGAGAATGATACAACTGGTATCCCTTTGGTAATTGACTCAGATGTCTCATCTCGGTCCTGGTGTAATCCAAGTTTCCCCCTTTCTCATAGAAGTTCGCAATACAAACGTCGGCCTCAATGTCCGGTATGGGGTTTGTTTCTAATTGTTGTGCAATCTTGACCGCTTCAGTCACCAAGGTTTGAAAAATGTTGGGTATCCTAGGAACTCGTGCTCCATCTATCTTTCTTACTTCTCGATACAACCTAGTTTGTGGATCCCAATCCTTACCCACACACATCATATACAATTTAAGTTTTGATCCCCTATCATATCCTGGAGTGTAAAATCCTCCAAGTCCTATTCCAAAAGTTCTACATTCATTTACAATGGCTACTTGTTCATCTAGGGTTAAGTATTGCTTGAGTAGGATCATGCCGGGTCGAAGTACTTGGCATTCTTCCTCTGAATATTCCCGACCTTCGCTCATAGGCTCAGGTGATCTTAGTCTCATAGGTAAGGGGTAACAGATGTTGAAGTATCCTATTAGGTGAGAGGTTTCCTAAGTTAGGTCTCTCTAGATTTTATTCGCACTTAACACGTACAAGTTTCATCGCTGATAACTGTAAACACACAATCATGCTTCATGCTTTTGGTTTAGGTTTTAGGCTTACCGGTCTCGCGCTAAGTGCTAGTCTCAGCGCCTGAAGCTCCCACTGAGTACAGGGTGTTCCTTCCTGGGACGACCTCCTTTCCCTCCTGACTAACGGATGAGGATGGCTGTCCTGCCGGTCCTTTAGTGTAGGTGTTGTTCTACGGCGCCTGACCTCCTTGCGGTCCGCCCGCCTCAATAGCTGGGGTTCTCTGTGAATCTCTAGATCCCTTATACACTCGACTCCCTGGGTTGGAGAAGCACTCATACTCTCTATGGCCCTCCTTCTTGCTATAGCGGCACCCCACCTTCCTGCCTGAACAATCTACGTCGGAGTGATCATTTCCTGCAGAAGGTTTTAGGTTTAGTGACAAATTTTAAGTATAGGTAATAAATGGGTAACTCATTCTCAATCAAAGGTTTCTTACTTTCCCTTCATGTGGTAACCGCCGGAGGTTGCTCCCCCATCTTCTCCCTAAGTATTCTTTCTTTTCTTTCCTTGGGCCTCTTCCCTGGATTGAAGCATTAACTCGGTTGCTGATGTGGCGTCATAGCATTATTATATAGTAGTGAAACGTATTGCTCCCATGGAACCCTGGATGCGATACTGTAAACCACCTATAAATTTCTGATCTTTTCTGTGTCGGAGTAGTCGACCCACTAGTAGAAAAAAGGCCTTTTTCGGCCCCCAATTTTCAGCGGTTTTAACATTTTGGCCGAAAAAGAGTGTCGGGTTAGAGAATTTTCGGCGGTTGTATACAGGAACCGCCGAAAAACGTGTTTTTTTAAAAAAAACATCATTTTCGGCGGTTGTATACAGGAACCGCCGAAAATGATCACGTTTTTCGGCGGTTCCTGTATACAACCGCCGAAAATGATGTTTTTTTAAAAAAAACACGTTTTTCGGCGGTTCCTGTATACAACCGCCGAAAATGACTCTTATTTCTACCCCCAACTCGAGCTCGACATTACTGAAATCAGTATACTCGACACCGCATTCGAACCCTAGCAACCTTCTCCAAATCGCCTCCAAATCACCGCCCTTCTTTCCGTCGAACGCCGCCACGCCTCCAACCACCGTCGCCGCCGCCTGGAGCCGCCCACCAGCCGCTGTCGCCACCGACCAAGCTGTGCAAGTTAGGTTCGAAACAGATGCGATTTAGGTTATTTTTTTTGCAAATTTTAACTATCGAATTTTGGTTGAATTAGGTCTTAATTTGTTGTTTATATGTCAATGTTGATTGATATATGTCATCTGGAGTGTAAGTTATTGATTGGTTTAATTGGAAATACTATATGTGGTGAATTTTTGAAAATAATCTATATGCTCGCAAGGTGTTCGATGAAATGACTTAACTAATTTCAGTGACTTTTTTTGCTATTTTACCATTGTTTGTGTGAATTGTTGACAAGTAAATCACATTGGTGAACCGCCGTATAATTTAACATTAAAAATGTTGACTAATTGAACTAAGTTGTTGATAATTATTAATTTTTTACATAACTATAACTATTATACTCACTTCTAATTTATATAATTCTTTACAGTTACACCCTTTGACATTCCCTTTGTCGTTGTCCTCCGCTCTATTACCTCTCTTTGAGCTCCGCCTGAGAATCTCGTCCTTTCGTTCAACATTATACGTGGTGCACTGTACCAAGAGGTTAGCTTTATTTTCAATTAACCTCAATCAATTATTGTTTATCATAATTGTTTGTGTAATTAGTTTATTTTTATGTAATAGTTAGTTGAGATAAGTTTATATAACCAAATAGTATTTAAATATATTATATGTAGATGTATATATATATATATAAGACAACCTATTATATAAAATATATATACAATAGTTAGTGACGTTTTATGCTTTATCACCATTGTTTGTGTGAATTATTGATGAGTAAGTGCCCGTGATGAACTGTCGGTATTAATTAACATTAAAAATGTTGATTTATAGTTTACGTGTTTTTATGTTTTGATTCTCCAATAAGTCATATATAGTATTGATTATGTAATGTCAACGAATTAGATTACTATACAAGTCGTCGGTGTATCTACTCGCGTCAGCTCTTCGCTGCCTTCCCTCACCGCCCACCTCTGCTACTCCCATCCGCCCTGTTATCTCCCTCTGAGTTCCACTTGCTCCTCATCCTTCCATTCACCCTCATATACGGTATACATATCCAAAGATAGGTTAGTTTTATTTTGTCAATTTACATTAATCATTTGTCATTTATTATGATTTTTTGTGTAATTAGTTTGTTGATTAATTATACATATATAGTACAACACAATAAGATAACAAATTATATATATTATAGATATATGTATATACATATCACCAAGTAGTACATATATATTATATATATACGTATATATACATAAAAGTCAACCTACTAAATATATATATATTATACAAACTCGCCATGCAAGAACCATATCATTATATATCATTTCCAAAGATAGTTTAGTTATTGTTGTTTTTATATTTATCAATATATTTTTGTAGTTATTTTTTAGCTTTAACTTTCATTTGGAGTTTGTAGAATGGACCGTGAATGGATGTACGGTCAGCGAGGGAATTATTTTGAATCAAAAGTGGATAATGAATTTTGCAAAGCAGCTCTCGATCATCAGAAAAGGATGAACGAGACACACATTCCCTGTCCATGTGCACAATGTGAACTTCGCAATAAGTTTCCTAACCTACATACAATCAGATTTCATCTATCAAGGCGTGGATTTATGCCGAACTATAAGATATGGTTTTTGCATGGCGAGTCATTAGAAGCCAGTAGCAGGGTGCAAACTTCCACTCAACCGAATAGTGAACCAGAAATGGTTACAGACGATACTACATTTCCTGATAATACGTGTGATCTGAGTGACACTGATATCAACGACGACAGTGATAATATTGAACAACTGGACTCTATGCTGCAAGATGTTGAAGATAATTTCACAGACAAACCGGCTGAATATCAAAGATTACTTGATGCATCACGTTCCCCTTTGTTTCCCGGATGCACCAAATTTACAAAGTTGACATCCGTGCTGCATTTGTTCAATCTTAAAGCAAGATTTGGCTTAAATTATAAGAGTTTTACGGCAATACTAGAACTATTCCATGACATGCTACCAGATGATAACAATCTTCCTACTTCCACTTATGATGCAAAAAAGTTGATGTGTCCTATGGGTGTGGAGTACGAAAAGATACACACATGTCCAAACAGTTGTGTATTATACAGAGGAGAGAATAAACATTTGAATGAGTGTCCAAAATGTCATTTGTCACGCTATAAACAGAAGGACGGTCAAACATCCAATTCTAAGAAAATAAGTCCTCCAACAAAAGTCATTTGGTATTTACCCATAATACCAAGATTCAAACGACTTTTTGCAAATGTCAGAGATGCCCAAAATTTAAGATGGCACGCAGAAGGAAGAAAAAATGATGATAAGCTGAGACATCCAGCTGATTCACCACAATGGAGGACAATCGACAGAAGATTTCTAGATTTTGCCAGTGATAGTCGAAATTTGAGACTCGGGTTATGTACGGATGGGATGAATCCTTATGGCAGTCTAAGTAGTCAGCACAGCACTTGGCCCGTTCTATTGGTGATCTACAATCTTCCCTCGTGGCTGTGTATGAAGCGGAAATACATAATGTTATCATTGTTGATTTCTGGACCTAAACAACCAGGACATAACATCGATGTATACCTTGCACCGCTGATTGACGATTTGAAATTGCTATGGAATCAAGGGACTTGGGTACCTGATCGACATGATGACCAGTTGTCTCGTGCACTTGGAAAGAAAGATCATCCAGGCCGAGCTGTGGGGTTAGGGGGTGTTAACATAGGGATAAGAAAACTTTTTGGTAACCCCGGGTCAAGGAAAGGGAGTACTCAAGGACAAACAATTTCTTACGAGCAGCACATGCATGCCATTAATGAAATGAGAGAGCAGTGGAAGAAGGAGGTCTTTGATGAAATACGTCAAGACAGTCATGCATCCCAGCCATATGTTCCTCCAAGATATTCTGACCCTACTCCTGCTGGAGTGTACACAAGTGTGGATTCCAATGACCAGTATCCTTACGCTTATGTACAGGTAATTTTTTATACCTTTAACTGTTCTATTAGTTGTCATATCTTTTATTACATATTTTTAGTTCAACATCTACTACTCTGATGAAATTGTATGACCCGTGGAACTGTAACCTCCTGCTTCCATACAACAGTGAAGAAATATGTGTCGCGGAAGGAAGGGTGTACCAATCAGGCCCTAATGACGTGACCCATGGAATACCACTGAAGCCGTATCACGGGAGAGTCTCTGTGGACGAACCGATTTATACGGTTCCTGATCTACCACTCCCTGTACCTACGGAGGAGTACACAGTTCAGTCTGCAAAGGGTGCATTCGTTCAGTGGCTCATTCGTCTGATTCGGAAGTGTGTGAAGGTATGTTTAATACTAACCACTAGTGTAGTTATTATTGTTAATTACATGAATATAGTATGTGTGGATGCTCAGTTCATGACTAGTATTGAATGTCGATTGTAAATAGGCATTAAGAAAGAAATCTGCATCTCCTGACAAAAAGAAGGCAAAGATTGGATCCTCTGAATACAGAGCATCCATCAATGTTGTGGAAAGAGAAAATTTGGTGGACGATTCCGTATATGCACGCTTGGGGCCAAACATGAAATGCTTGCATGATCTAATCCGTGACTTCCCAGAAGGCAGAAATTCTATCCTACTCAGTTTTGACGATGACCTTCTTCACTACGGACGAACTTTAGAAATCGACATGTGGACGACTGATGTTAGGGACATCCTACGATTTGATTGGGTGCCTGTTGCAGTGATGCATTCATTTATTCTGTATGTATTAGTTTTGTTTTATAATTAAGTTATAAATTAATGTTCTGAAACAATGTTAATTAATTTTATGTCTTTTTATTTATGAACAAGTTTTTGAATGACAAAATGCAATCTTTTGCCCTTACCAAGTATGGATTTTTGTGTCCTGAAAGAGCATCATTCACTGCTCTGAAGTGTGATACAGAAGCGTGTAAGGTGTACATACAGCGTGCGATGGTTAACAGCATCAGAGCGAGGAAGAAATATCTTATGCTACCTTATCATCAAAAGTATTAACTTCTGTTTATCATTTTAATTTGAATAAGTGTTGTAGTCATCAGTGCACACATGCATTATAATGACATGTGGGTGTTTTGGTATTACACAGTGGCCATTGGGTTTTACTGGTGTTGTGTCTGGATCGTTCGCGGATACTATTTCTTGATCCGCTGCAAACCGGAAATCCAAGAGACATCAAGATAAAGCCACACCTTAGCGTGTAAGTACATTATGAAGCAATTCTTTATGTATTTCAATTCATTTAATTTAATTTTATTATGAATGGATATCGTAATTTAATTAATGTATGTTGATGATAATAATTATGCAGTGTGTATCAAAGTGTTTTGCTTTCAGAGCTTAGTATAAGGTCAAAAAATTCCATCCAATGGACTTCGGTGAAGGTAAATGCGTCATCAGTTACTTGTTTATTATTGATTGGTTGTAATCATAAATAAATGTCTTATATAATTAGTTCTGTTCTTCCAGTGTTTAAGTGTTCACGTCAACCCGGAGGTTCAGAGTGTGGGTATTATGTCATGAGGTATATGCATGACATAGTCACCCTATGTGGTGAGATGGATGATCAGTTAGAAAAGGTATATCGAAGTTATATTTATTTTTCAATTACTAATATAATTGTTTGATGATTAACCAATTTTGTCTTGTTTTGTTTTTCAAAGGTTTTTCCTAGTGTTGGAGAATATAATGCAGAAACCATCAACGGGATGCTAGAGGATTGGGCGGATTTCGTCTCCATGAATTTGGTTTGATTTTTGCTTTTTCTTCTCGAATTGTTATTTAGAACTTTCATTAGACTTTTATGGTTAGATAGATTGTAAAAAATGACCACTATGAGTATGTTAGTGAACATTTGATCAATGGTGTATGTATATGGTCATTTGTGACTTATGTGAATTGTGGTGTATGGTCATTTGTGACCATTTTAAATGTGGTGTGTATGGACATTTGTAAGCCGTGTCATTATTTTTGGGTTTTTTTGACAATTTACTTACAAAGAGTGATGAGATCCTCTACCATGTGATGTAGAGAGATATGTGGACATATTTGGATGCATATTAACAGGTTTTGTGACATATGTGGGATTATAAACGAAAACGAGAAAAACCAAAAAAAATGGAGGATTTTCGGCGGTTTCTACTTGGAACCGCCGAAAATCCTCCAATGTTTTCACGTTAATTTTTCCTCTGAAATAGGTCTTTTTCGGCGGTTTTTGTCTTAGGAACCGCCGAAAATAGTTACTTTTTTTGGCGGTTTTACAACCGCCGAAAATAAGGGAAGACCCTTTTTCGGCGGTAGCATTAGTGACCCCTGGTATGTAATCCAGCAGGCTGATGAATCGTGCGTAGTACTGATCAACCGTCTGACTCCCCTGGATCAGGGTCTCGAATTCTTGCGTCATCCTCTACATTAGGTGTTCGGGGTAGTACTTCTCCCGCAACACTTCCACAAATGTTGTCCAGTCAAAGTTTGGTGTGGCTCTATGGTGGCCCTCGACAGACCGCCACCATATGTCAGCTGCGTCCTTCAGGTTATACGCTGCGATGTCGACCTTCTGGTCTTCTGGAACTCTAACAGCCTTGAATGCCTTCTGGTGTTCCACAATGAATTTCTCTAGTGCGGCGGGGTATGGTTCCCCTGAATACGTCTGTACTCTAGCGTCTGCAACGCTCTTCAACCAGTTGGTTTCTCTGGGCTGCGGCAGGTGGGGTATGGCTCCCGCAAACTGAGCTCCTAGCTGTGCGGCGAAGGCTGTCATGGCCTCTGCTAGGCCTGGTATCTCTGGGACATCTGCCGGTGTCTCGCCACCACGTCCACTGCTGCCTCCACGTGGTCTACCAGCTCTTGACATCTATAGGATAGTACTATTATTACTACTCGGTGTTACACTGTTTTTACATTCACAATTATAAATGTGCAAGGAAACTAACTACTAGTAATAAAGATATCCCTAGGATTTTCCTTTCTAGGTTACGAATCCTCACTGACGTTCCCGTATCCCAAATGTCCTATGCTCACTGTTCTTGACTCAGTATCTTCTTCATCAGAGCGGAACTCCGCTCTGATACCACTTTTTGTAACACCCCTAATCCTAATCCTGTAATATAAGCGCTAGTCGTAGCATAACAAAATATAATTCGCAGCGGAAAATAAAACTATCTAACGTTTGGTGTTACACGCCGTTACTCACCCATGTGAGTAACAAGGCAACCTTACTCCATCCATCAACTTCAATCCTCCACCGCTGTGATGAACAGATACAGAGCATACTTAAACTTACAATCCAAATCCAAACTGAGCAACTAAACCAAATACAACAAACTCCATAATACAGTACATATAAAACTAAATGTGTTTATTGGAAACATCAGCTACCCTGTGACCCGCACTCCGGCTTGTATCTTCAATCAGTAACCTAAAATGTTTTGCCCATTGAAGGGCTCAGCAAACGATATGCTGGTATGATAAATGTAGTCTTAAATCATTTGGATTCCTTAAGTCGTTTAGCCATCTTGATATTAGATTCATTATATGTTGTTCCAGTTTACAATAATAGTAATAACTGTAAATGTTAAATAAACAATATAGTTCACCTGACAATATCATCACATAATAGTAAACAACAATCAGATAATCAAACACCAATAATCCATAACAGTAACCAAACAAGATACGCGTGTTAATTAACTGTACTTGTTAGTTGGTCACATGACCCTTATCCTTTTAAACCAACCACTTAAACTTTCCAATTAAATTCCACCTCGGGCGTCATATTAGGACAACCCTTAATAACTTATTAATGGACAGTAGTCCCCTGGGTTCCAAAGGAACCGTTGCCAGCTGACCTTATGGCCCTGGATAATATATTTGCCTTGAAGGCGACCAATTCGGTCAAACCTGTGCACCAACAGTAGTGCCCTCTGCCATCGTCGAATGTGGACAATGGATTCCCTTGAGTGACTCTTGATATAGACCCTCGTAGTGATCACGATGCGCAACCAGATAGTCGAAACTAGCTGGATTCCTCTCTTTGTAAGTTAGCCCTTTAGTCAGTGACACAATATCCAATCCTTGAGTTAAGACTATAACAGTTGACCATCAGTTAGGTTCTCATAATACCTAAAGGTCATTTAGTCTTGTTCCAGTTTAGATGTATAAACTTCCAGTCATAAGACATTCGCACAAAATAAAACGCAATGGTGTCGAGCAATGCAGTATGCAAGACAATATACATAAATCACAGATATCGCTCTTATCAATTAAACACACAATGTCTGGACCTCGGGAAAATCCTTAGGACATTCAGACCACACAATTAACATACCGTTCACCGTGTATCTTGCTAGCTTGACAGTTCACGCTTTAGTACTTTCTTCCCGTACGCTGTTATATTTACATGCAATACCGGGTAATGTTAATACATCTATTCACTAAGTATTACAGTACTGTCACTACAGAGCTAATACTCGTAGTATATTAACCCCGTATGTTCTTTTTATTTTTGTAACACCCCATCCAACTACATACACATAACAACAATCTGCAGCGGAAAGTATACTACTTCACATAACTTAACCCGTTGGTGTTACACGCCGTTAACCACCCACGTGGCTAACAAGGCTATTACATTAACATTGTACCGGTCTGATGGACTAGATTCCCGAGCAACTGTACATTACTATACCTTTTCTTTAACAACAACCAACATACAAAAGCCTTCCAACTGTACCGAGTATTTACAAATGGATGCCGATAACAGTTTCGGTCTTACTACACCTACTGTATATATACAACCTAAATGATTACCCATGTACAACGACTACCCCGTCCTACTCTCGAACGGCTTCCAGCTCCTTGAACCTGAAAAGGAAAAGAAGAGAAAGGGTGGCCCCCAAGGGGCTCAGCACCTTTGCTGGTATGGTAATCCCGCAGCCCACATGCTACCGGGCCACGCACAACTAATTGTCGTCTTAGCATGCGATTGATTATATTTAAATCATGCATGCAACTGTAAACACACAATACATAACATTTCGCCTCAATGGGCTCCACAAACGGATAATACATCCTTACTTGATATGTCACTCATGGTATTCATTATCCCTAGAGTGTTCCTCCTCTTATGGAGCTACTTCCTTAATAGACGACACTTACCCTTAAATCGGGTTATCCTTAAACGTCTCTTGTCACAAACTGGGATTCATTTCCATGATCCACACACTCCATATCTTACAACATACATCATTCCTCACATAACAAACACAACAACACTTTTCACGTTTCAACGTGCACATAATAACATCGCAATAGTAATTGCATCACAATAACATCACATAACATAACGGGAACGGTCCTCTTAGGAACCAACCCAGACATTGTTAATTCACTAGTGAGCCTAGAGAATGGTGTCACCCTCATGGTAAGCTCGTTATACAATAACAACAACACTCATTACCGTCCTAATAGTCGGACGAGTAACTTAAGTTAAGATGGTTCGGGTTGGAGGCCCGAACACACCACACAAACACATGTTCCCCCTAGACCAATCATAAGTCAGAATAGGAAAGCTTTGGAGTAAGCTTGTGGGAGATTGAAGACCGGGAAAGGAACTCAATCTTAACATATAAGAGGGTCGAACCCTGGAATGAACGACCCCATCCTCACACGCGTGGCCGGAACATGACCGGATCCTCACCCCCCTTAGTACATAGATACTTATAAATAGTAGTAGAGATCCAGTATGGAGCCTACCACATCCACACACCATAACGGTATCATAACCGAGTTAAGAACACAAGGGAGGTTCACACCACTTGCATACAACAAACAATATCCAACTAACTCACACATAGCCGTGGTTAGAACGTTCCCAAGGTTTGGGTCGTTAACTCCGAATACCGATCTCTCACGTGTTCCTAGTTCTAGTTAGCTAAGGTTCAACACTTATTTGAGGTTAAACGGTATCGGAGACCAGATGCGCCACATAAATGAATTACTATAAACTCGTTACATGTTTTAATCTTACAAGGTGGCAAACACTCAGAAAAACACATTGGCATACAAGCCGGTGTAATCCGGTAGGACACAGGTTGCAAGAAAACCATACCTGTCACCGGAGTCCACTTTACCACGTCCACTTATGTTCCTCGAGCAATTCTCGAACAACTGTTAACATTACATGTGTTTTTATTAACATCGGGGTTGCATGATTATTTAATGTCTAATGCTTATAATTTTTCCCCGTTAACTTAGTTACATAACTTTACATTTTAACTTGTTTTAATTTTACATTTTAATACAACTTTTCCCTCACCAAATCGTCATTATAACTCACCTAACATGTCTTAAACAACCTTATAACACCATTAACCATCAATCCCCAACATTACACATCACTTTATAACCATAAACATCATTTTTGGTCCGACCGACCTTACCGACCGACCTTGCACAAGGTCGGTCCATTCCAGAACACTTTACCGTCAAAATTTCTACTCCGACCGACCTTGTAAGTTCGGTCGCATGTTCGGTCTGCCCCAGACCCTTGTTTTCCTTTTCTCATTCAACTCCAAACTTCACCCCATATATCCTAGTACACCCTAACCTCATTTGGGCACTTCAAACACACCTTTAGCCATGTACTAAACTCTCTAAATCACACACCAAAACCATCTTATCATTCACAAATTCCTTAAAATTCTTAGCACTTGGAATGTTTCCTCCTTAAGATTCCTAAGTGGTATTTCACCAATAATGACCACTATACCAAGGTGTTTCCTCTACACCTTAACATCATCTCTCAAACTTCTTTTCTTACTAACTAAACCTCCTTTTTCACATTTTACCTAAACATCACTTATTCCTTGGATATCAACATTACCTAAACCTTAAACAAACTTCTCCAAGACTTAAATACATTCTCAAAACACACATTGAATTCCTAGAACTTCCAAGATAACACCTAAACCCTTGCATCACTCTAAATCACCTTAATACATGTTTTCTTCCCAAGTAAAACATTTGTTCACCTTTAACACTTTCTAGTTCACCAGAACTTACTTAAAACACTTAGAACTTCTTATACATCTTCCAAATTTTGCCATAGCTTCTCTTGTATATTCTCATATCCAAACGCTTAGGTTTTTACCTTATTTCATTCAAGAACACCTAAATCCACCAAGAACTTTCTCACACACAAACTTCACCAAATTTACACTACATCACAATATAGTGCATAAACTTAATTGCTTGGCACTTAGGCCCTTAAATAACATAAACCTTAAACACTGAATTTCCACAATATATAAGCCTTTGACCTGCAAATACAACCAACAAGACATATGTCCTTTTACTAGTCTCCTTGAGAACATTTTCCTAAGTCATGCACCATTAGCTCTTTAGGTAGTTTTAACAAGCATTATAAGCTCATTTCTACTAAGGCATTAAACCACATTGAGATAGCATATTTACCTCTTTTCCTCACAAACTTCTTTCTTGTTTCCTTGTTTAAAAATCGGCTAAGCTTAGTTGCTTGTCAACTTCTAAACATTACACAAACAATGTGACGAGTATTCAAGCTCCAAGCTTAATCTCATTGTAAACCCTAGGTTACATTGTTTCAAAAACATTAATGTAGTTGTTTTACCTTGGTCTTTGAAGAGAGTTTGAATATCTATCAAGAGGGGACTCCACCTAGTCCATGAAAGGTTGGAATGAAGCTAGAACAAAGTCACACAAAGAGCACCATTAATGGTGATTCTCGGTCAAGATAAAAACATGAGGGAAACTTCATTTTTCTTTGAGTTTCCTTACCTTGAAGCAAAGGAGAGTAATAATATGTAGAAACACAAGCTCAAGCTCCTCCCATGATGATTCCTCTTGGCACCGAAATGGAGCTCTTGGGATTTTGAAAGGATAGAATTGAAGAGCTTGATGAGAGGAAGAGATTGGTGGTGTTTGTTTTTGATTTGGACAAGTGAGCTTGATTTTACAAGAGATCAAAGATGGAGTTAATGGTGGTGGTGAGTATTACCGTGAGAGAACAGCAAGAAGGGAGGAAGAAGAAGTTGGAACCGTGTGAAATGAGAAAGAAATGAGAAATGAAGATAGACTTGCTTTTTAGAGGATATGTGTGTTTATAAAGCAAATAGTACATTTATTAGTCATCTTTATTTACTTTTCATAGTAACAAGAGAGTGGTGAGTCACCACACTTAGAAAACCGGCCCCCTTTATTACATAAGGGTATTTTAGTCTTTATTTGTCAATTTAATTACTTATAACAATATATGTTACAAACTAGCTTATAAAAGTTACTATTCATGAAAACAAGGCACATTGTTGTGAAATTTTTGATTTCCCATTGATATAGACTTCCAAATGTGATACTATATAGTACACATGTTAATTAAAGAGTAATGATGGACATTTAGCCATGCAAAACTCATTTACAAGACAATTTTTCAGAAACGTGCTTTAAGACTCCTTAAAGCACTTTTTGTGTTTTAACTTGTTTTCAAGCTTGGTTTTCTTTGGTAATTGATTTAATATGTTCATTAACATATTTATAAGGTATAGGTATGACCATTAGGTCTTTTACAAATTAATCCCAAGCTTAGAGCACATTTTAGCCCATATTAACTTTAAGGTATTTATTTATGTTTTATTTAGTTTAACTGTCCACCAAGGTTTCCTAAGGACTTATTTAGCCTTATTAAATCATAATTAAATGTTATTAAGTCTTGGTAGGCTCCTTGGGTCCCAACCAAGTTCACACCAAGCTTAGAGCATGTTTTTGCTCACACCGTGTCTTAGTGTTTTATTGTGTTTTAACTATGGTTTACACTATACACTGATGTTCCTAAGGCACTTTTTAGCCTTTAGATACCATATTTAAACATTTAAACAACATACCGAGGTTTGGGGTATTTCAATTTTCCCCTGTTATTTTACAGTGGTTCGAGGTAGTTTAACAGTTCGTTATTTTATGTGGTAACCAAATGTGATAATGAATTTCCATTTTATGGTATATCCTCATCTCACTAATTATATATTCATAATTGTTTTCACTTATTCTATATATCAATATAATTTGGTTATTTTTATTATAACCACCATTATTTTATAAACTTTACATTATAATCCATAATCTACCACCATGCATTATATTACTTAATTTCAATTCCTTTCTTTATTAAACTACAAAACTAACCTTATTAATTTGGTAATTATAAATTGGACACATAACTTTTATAAATTACAAATTAACCACTTATCTTTCGGTAATTACAAAGTGAATATACCAATTTTTATAAATTACCAAATGACCATATATACTTTCGGTCTTAACTTATAATTTTCTTATATTTACAATTTAACCCCAAAACTTTATATAAGTTACATATTAACTCATAACCTATAGTTTAAATATTTAATTACCTTAATAACCGAAATGACCCATATATTTTCATAAATTATGATTTCACCCCATTTTCAATTCAGTTTTACATATAACTTTTATAAATTACATATTCATCCCAAAACTTTTATAAACTTAATATTTTATGTCATAAATCATTTTAACCCAAAGTTTTTGGTCAACACTTTGATCAAGACTTAATTTCATAATTAATACTTTAATATACTCAGAAAATCATATATGTTTCGGTTTTACCCCATACTTTCCATAAATTACAAAATAGCCCCAAAACACTATAAAATGTTATTTTAACACTTAAACACTTGTTTAAATTCACCAATATTCATAATATTAATTCCTACCTTATATTATATCATAATTATGTAAACGAACCCCTTAACTCTCGGCAATAATATATAACACCTTGTACTTTTCAAATTTTACATTTTAGCCACATAAATTAATAAACTAGCCATATAAATACTTGTAGCTAGTTTTAATATTCCCAAAATTTATAATATAAGCTAATATACTTATATATTTTGAAAATCACCAAATAACCCATTTTATTCTCGGTTTTAATTTTAACTTACCATATAGTTTTAAAACTTGATTTATATCTTATAATAAGTATATATAAATGTATATAAGCCATATAACACTTCTAAAAATTATGCTAATAACTTAGAATGATTATAAGCTCAAAATAAACCATTTATCTCCTAGAACATTCGGCTAGAATAAATATGCATCTTAATTAATTTTGTTTGACATAATTTTATACCTTAAGGTAATAAGCTTACCTTGTATGTTATTGTAACACCCCTAATCCTAAACCTGTAATGACGTCACAATTCGTAGCACAATATTTAGCAAATCGCAGCGGAAAATAAAACTATCTACCTTGGTGTTACACGCCGTTACTCACCCTTGTGAGTAACAAGGCATTCTTACTCTTCCAAACAATACAACTCCTCACGCTGTGATGAACAGATACTAAGCACTTCTAATTATTACAAACCAAATCCAACTAAGTGAGCAACTAACTGAATACAATAACCTCCTTATTACAATACAAAATAAACCACATGTGTTTGTGGAAAACACATCAGCTACCCCCGTGTCCCGCACTCCGGCTTGAGTCTTCTTCAATAACCTCGAATGTTTGGCCCATTGAAGGGCTCAGCAATCGAAATGCTGGTATGCTAAATGTGATCCTAAGTCATCTAGATTCCTTAGGTCGTTTTAGCCATCTTGATATTAGATTCATTACAAGATATACCGGTTTACAATAATAACAGTTATACTGTAAACATTAAACAATCACGTAACAATTAACTTGCAAACACTATTGTACAATAGTACACAACACTAATAACCACACATCAAAAATCCATAGTAGTAACCAATAATCGCACAACAATAATCCAAAACAATAACCAAACAAGATACGCGTATTAAACTGTACTTGTTAGTTGGCCACCTGGCCCTTATCCTTTTAAACCATTCACTTAACCTTTCCTAATTAATTACCACCTCAGGCGTCATGTCAAGACAACCCTTAATAACTTATTAATGGACAATAGTCCCCTGGGTTCCAATGGAACCGTTACCAGCTGACCTAATGGCCCTGGATAATTAAATGACCGATCCGGTCGGAACCTGTGCACCTACGGCAGTGCCCTCCGCCATCCCCGAATGTGGCTGATGGATTCCCTTGAGTGACTCCCCATTGAAGTCTCTCGTAGTGATCACTATGCGCAACCAGAATGTCGAAACAGTCTGGATTCCTCTCTTTATAAGTTAGCCCTTTTGTCAGTGGTACAGTAAACAATACTTGAATTAAGACTTTAACAGTTGACCATTTGTTAGGTTCAATAATACCTAAAGGTCAGTTAGTCTTGTTCCAGTTTAGATGTATAAACTTCCAGTCATAAGTCGTTCGCGTATAAAATATAACGCAACAGTTTGAGCAATACAGTACACAATATCATATACATAAAATCACAGATATCGCTCTTAGACAATTTAACACACAATGTCTGGACCTTAGGATAATCCTTAGGACATTCAGACCACACAATTAACATACCGTTCACCAAGTAACTGCTAGCTTGTCAAGTTCCTGTTCATTAGTTCCTTCCCGTACGCTGTTATTTAAACATGCAATACCGGGTAATATTAATATAACTATCCACTAAATATTACAGTACTGTTACTGTAGAGTTTATACTAGTAGTATACTAATTCTGTATGTTCTCTATTTCCCCCTGTTTATTTAACAGTGGTTCTAGGTCGTTCGTCAGTTCATAATTTTATGTGGTGTTCACATGTGATAATGAATTTCCATTATACGGTATAACCTTATCTCATTAATTATATACCCATAATTGTTTCCACTTAACCTTTATATCATACTATTTGGTTATTTTTATTATAACCACCTTTATCTTATAAACTTTACTTTATGCTCCACAATATACCATAATTATTTCCTCTTATTCCATATACCAATATAATTTGGTTATATTTATTATAACCACAATTATTTCATAACTCTATTTTATTTTCTCTGGGTTATTTTTATCATAACTATAATTATTTCATAAACCTTATATTATTCCCCAAAATATATCACATTACTTAACTTTAATTCCTTTCTTTATTAAATTACCAAACTAACCTTTTAAATTTGATAATTACATTTTGAACACATAACTTTATAATTTATCAATTAACCACATTACTTTTATAATTCACCCAAATAACCATATAACCTTTATAATTTACTAAATACCCATATTAATTTTCAGAAATTGCAAAACAAGTATATTAACTTTTATAAATTACCACATGACCACAATTATTTTCGGTCTTGACATATACCTTTCCTTTACTTACAATTTAATCCCAAAACTTTATATAAGTTACATATTAACTTATAAACTATAGTTTTAATTCTTAATTATTTTAAATAACCGAAAAACCCCTTTATAATTTCATTAATTATGAATTCGCCCTTTATCCATTTCGGTTTGTAAATATATTCTCTATATTTACATCTTAACCCCAAACTTTATATAAGTTACAATTTTAACTTGTAAATTATAGTTTTAATATTAAATTTCCTAAAATAACCAAGTGGACACTTATATTTTCATAAATCACCAATTCGCCCCCTTTTTAATTTCATTTCACAAATATCTTTCATAATTTACATATTCACCCTTAAACTTTTATAAACTTAATATTTTATGTCATAAATCATTTTAACCCAAAGTTTTTGGTCAACACTTTGACCAAGACTTAATTTCATAATTAATACTTTAATATACCCATAAATTCACTTGTAATTCGGCTATACTCCCAAACTTTCCAATAATTACAAAATAGCCCCAAAACTTTATAAATTGTTACTTTAACACTTAACCACTTATTTAAATTCACCAAAATTCATAATATTAATTCCTACCTTATATTATACCATAATTATACCAAATCACCCCTTTAATTCTCGGTAATTATAATTAACACACCAAACCTTTTAAAATTTACATTTTAACCACATAACTTTATAAACTAGCCATTTAAATACTTGTAGTTATTTTTAATACTCCCAAAATTTATAATATAAGTTAATATACTTATATATTTCGAAATTCACTAAATAACCCAATTTAATTCTCGGCTTTAATTATCCTTTACTATATAGTTTCAAAACTTGATTTAAACTTTATAATAAATACATAATAATGTATATAAGCCATATAACACTTCCAAAAATTATGCTAATGACTTAGAATGATTATAAACTCAAAATTGAACAATTAGTCCTTAGATAATCCGGTTTAATAATAGGTGTATCATATTTAATTTTTGTGACACAATTTTATACCTTAAGGTAATAATCTTTCCTTATATGTTATAAATTATTTTCTTGACATTATAACCTATGATTTTCGGCCATGATTTATTTAACGGTTATACATAATTTTTATACCAAAGTTTGAAGCTTAAACTTAATAAACCTTAATTATATATACTTACTCCTTAAATCAAGACAATTCTTGTACTTGATTTCTCCTTGAGTTCCAAGCTCTCCAAATGCTATTTTGATGTAGAGATTTCGGCCTCCTTATACATATTTAGGAGATCCCTTTGTTAGACTTCTAACAAAAATTATAAATAAGATTTGGAGTAGTTTTACAAGAGTTTACCTTAGGAATTTATCAAGGTATTTTCGGTAGACCCTGAGACGGTTGTAGATCTAGATTTCCTTCATGAAATGATGAAGAGAACCTTCGTTTAGAAGTTCATAATTTTTGAAAATGTCTTAAGGAATTTACTAGGATTTTTCAACATAAAATATACCTTAACTTGATCTTGTTGTTCCTTGCGTTGTTTTTGAATCTAAGAAGCTCCTTGGAACACTTATGCTTGGCGAAAATTGTAAGAGTTGCTAGGATGATTTCTTGCTTCAAGACTTAGGAGATTTAACTAGGAATTTACATAGAATTGATGTTAGAACTTAGATCACCATTAATGGAGCTTTGAAGCTCTAAGGAATTACTTAGCAAATGAAGAAGAAAAGAGAGAAGAAGAGAGGCTTACCATTCGGCCAAGGAGTTGGCAAAAGATGATTGAAGCCTACGTAAGGTAAGGCATTATTTTATGTCTTATCTTTGATTACTTTGACTTCATTATTTGGCTCAAAAGTCTCACATTATTGATGTTGTTTTCGGCTGATTAATAGAGATAATGGAGACTTTCATTGACAATTGTAATAAGAAGACAAGGCAAGGTTAGTGCATGTTTTCTTTTGATTTTTCTAAACTAAATTGTCTTCCTTTTCTCCTTGATTGCTCACGTAGGTTGGACTGAATGGAGCACCTGATTTTGATGATTGAAGACAGCATAACATGGCTAGATAGGTAGTCACTCTATATTGAATTTTATAAGGCAAATTTAAGCCTTGTTTCTTGCATAGAAATCGGACATAGTGTGCTGTTTGGGACAATTGATTCTTTGTCTATATTTAACATAGAGTTGTGCTTGTTAGGTAGTTGTCTCCTTGAATAATTAGACAGCAATAATCCTTGCTTTTCTTGGTCCCAATCGGCTGCACATGTGGTGGTAGCAACTTGATTTTTGTTTGCTTGCAACCTTGTCAAAAGTAGTTCTAATTGTATTTTAATTCCTTTATTTTTCTCATATTAATTCTTCTTGTTGTTTCTTTGTGTAGGCTTACGGTGATGAAGCCTCTTATGACTGCAATTGTTTGATACCTCATTATATAATACATGCTAAGGTGAGTCACCATCCAATAGGTAATATTTTTTGTAAAAATCTAGCCAAATTGGACCTAAAGTGGCGCATGATATAGGGATCAAATGGAATTAATTTTTAATTTAATTCCTTTCACATTATATTGTACTAAGACCATACTAATATATGTAATAGGTTCCAGCATTTATTTGGTACATTTATATGATGGTAAAAGATGAAAGTTTTAAGGTAAAAATGCTGATTTTAGGTACCTTTTTGACCCAAAAATCGCCCCCATTTGTACTATGAATTTAGTACTGAAATTAATTGATTTAGATGCTCAATTTATCCCCTTTTAAGATTATCAACTCGTGGCTCCTCAAAACTTCAAGGCAATTGCGTAAAACGCATTTTTGTGACACCCGAAGGTGCGTTTTTGTGCTTTAAGGATTTTCTGAATAATAATTAGTCGCTATGAGTTCCAAGTGTTTATTGACATTTTTTATAGTCAATAATAATATGTTAAGGTGTTACATTGAGTTATATGGGGTTATATCAACTCAGAACACAATTCTCGGGCTAACCGGGGCAAAAAGGAGCGTTAAGAGATTCGTCCGAGCTCTTTGTTTATTTTTGAGGAAGTAGCTCATGCATTCTCTTTAGAATGATTAATAATGATGTTACGAACTCTAAGAATGAATTTTATAGGAGTTCGTACCACCTCGGTACTCCTCCTGGGCATTCCCGAGGGTTTATGGGACCCCCATAAGGCATCTCTTAGCACTTTGCGTTTAACTAAGAATTTAGCTTGAGAACTTCATCTTATATATTTAATAAAGTGTTATGGTGCATTTGGAATGAAGTGTAATGCTTTACTTCATCCTATAATGTATTTTCGGGACTTTCGGGCCTTTAGGGCTTTTAAAGGAACTCCCGAGCATTTTGTATTTTTGCTCAGTTCTAACTGAGGACTTGTGTTTTAAAGGTCATAAAATGATCCTTGATTAACTTCATATGAGTTTCATAACTTATATAACTTGTTTAGCTTAAGGTCGGCTTTAACGCACATTTTTGACCTTAAGGAGTTTAGGTGCGTTTTAACGCCCAAGTGTTTATATACTTCTCTCAGGGTTTAATAATCCCTTAATTAATATATATATTTACCTTTATTTAATTATTTAGCGGTTAGGGGTATTTCAGTCTACCCCCCTTAAAAGGTCTTCGTCCCGAAGTCATAACTTATACTTACGTAACCTGTGGAATCAAGTTCCTCGTATATATTCCTTGTATGCTTATCATTCCTGGGTGTCAATACTATAGTGACACTTCTTTATTCCATCAGTAATCTGAGTGTAAGCAATTCGTACATACACATAATCTTGTTCATGGCAAGCAATGTAATCGTAGCATAATTAACTTGATAAATACTGTAAAGCAAATAAGTGTCCCAACTTCCTAGCTATCCCACTCGGTCATCACTGCACAAATGCAATACCAAAACACTCAGTCCTACAGAGTGCAGAGGCGTAAACCATTGACAGTGAATCTCTTGTGTGATTGTAGGAATGAACATACTGCAAGGTAATTAAGTGCTTCATAAACATCCAAGTGTTACATAGAACTCATCAAGTTAATCATCCAAGTGTTACATAGAACACAACCATAACTTATTCAAGTGTCACATAGGACAAAACAATAACCATACAAGTGTCTCAAAGGACATATCATCAATAACCAACCAGTGTCACATAGGACATATCAACAACCATTCAACCAATTGCACACATGCGCAACAATCAAACAAAAATAATCATACACAAACCAAGATGGACTGCAGATATGCAAGTCGCATGTGGTGCTCTACCCCCCTTAAAAGGGTTACGCCCACGTACCCCCACAAGTATACACAAAACGAAGAGGAAAGGGTTGGATACTTGTCTCGCATGGAGTCTTCTAACTCCCATGTCGTCTCCTCAACATCATGGTTTGACCACAGAACCTTGACAATTTTAATGGTCTTGTTCCTGGTTTCCCTAGTCTTGGAGTCTAAGATGTGAACTGGGGTTTCCTCATATCTAAGTGTTGGATCTAGTTCGAGTGTCTCGGGCTCTAAAATATGTGATGGATGGGGCACAAACTGCTTTAGCTGTGAAATGTGGAACACATTGTGCACTCTCCCAAGCTCAACAGGTAAATCTAACCTGTAATCTAATGGGCCCACTCGCTCCGTAATAAGGTACGGTCCTACATACTTCGGGTTTAGCTTGCCCTTCTTCCCAAATCTAAAAATAGATTTCCTTCATAGGTAAAACTCTAAGGAAGACTCGATCGCCTACTGCGAACTCGAGGTCTCTCCTACGGACATCGGCATATGACTTTTGTCTGTTTACTAGGTATGGCCCCCAAGAATCCATGCATTCTTTGATATGTTCCATATTGTATTAGTATGCTTTTATATTTGAATCCCGTACGTAAGGGTGAAGGTGATCTACCATCCTGTACGTTGTCAATATTACCTTATGGCTTGTTTAAACTATTTCTTGTAAGACACTTCCATTTATCGCCTCTTGTAGTTGTAATCGTTGGCGTTTGGGTTTGTATTAATATTGGGGCATACTTTAAATCCCTCTCTTTGATCTTTGGATCATTATCTTGTGATTCTGGTATTTGAGTTTACTGTCACCGTATTTGGTTTTCATTTTCACTGTAAAGTGTGAGCCATGGTCGAGCCGTGTATCTTATGCATATTATAGAAAGATTCCTTGATATTATTGATTTACCAATTGTCGGTAGTACATACACGATTACTATCGTCTGTTCATCAGGTATACCACAGTAGGGTTCCTGCTAAGGTTTCTAACAAGGTACAGTTTTCTCTCAATTGAATATGTTCTTGCGGTTGTGACTCAACTCGCGTGTGTATTAGTATAATGTTTCTACTCTTTATATTCTACCATGTTTTCAGATGGCAATATGGCCATAACTTAGAAGCTAGCTTGAGAATACTCTTATTATAGGTAATTGTCTCTTGACCTCATATTTAATTTATTAACATGGTTTATGGAATAATAGTAGTTAGTATTTCTCTCACAATTGACTGTTTTTCCGACATACGCGGAGTTGTTTTAGCTATTTAATCTCCTCAGGGTAACCTGGATAACTTAACTCTTAATTTACACCTTCTACATCTCATATACTTATTAGTCAAATCTTATATTAGATTTAAGAATAAATACTTACGTATTACAAAAATATTTGTGACCACTTGTAAGGAGTTTCAGGAATCATTCAACCCTGACGGGGTCAGCGTCAATGTTGAACTATCCTTCCACTCCATTTTGTGTTTAGTTTTCCCTTGATCTGACCAGGATCAAGTTCGACCTCCCACGTCAAATATCAAACAATCACATAATTGTCATTTTCTAAATTTTATCTTATCAAACTTTGTGACGTGGTGATTATTACATGTACATTTTCCCTTAATTGTTATACAACTTATTCCAATAACTGCTATAACCTATACTCAAATCTAGTGTATAACCTTAATCCCCGGAACTAAGTTCCTTTGATCAAATCATCAAGGGGGAAGCCAGTTTTTCCTCTTGGCATAAATGTAAATTCTTATTAAAACATCTAGGCTCCTACTGTCTAATAATTATATCCATCAATCATCTTAACTCCTAAATCCATCATACAAGTAATAAGTTCAGTTAAGGACTTGTATACCCTTGAATACCCTCTTCTCTTAAAAAGGTTTATCTAATATTTCACTTATCAAGGTTTGATTATTGCCTATACTTTGATTATCATTACTTGGAACAAGGACAGTCACAGTTAGACTTCCTAGTAAAATTTTTAGAACTCGATCAACAATTACGGTTCCATAAAGTATTATTTTCTTCCACCTTAAAGCTTATCTTTCTCCTTATTCCATCTAAACTCCATCAATCAGGTGAACCATGTGTTCAGCCTAGGTTAAGTTCCTCTTAATATTAGTACTATCTCAAACTAAGGGTTTCCAGTTTGTATCCTGCGGTTTGGTAACTGGACAATCAATGCTTATTGTTTGTTCCTATCTTTTAGAAACGTGGTTAATCCACAAGCTCAATGGCTTTCAAAAATAGGTCGATTAGGTGTATCAAACAGAGGATTTAGATTCACAGGGATTATTATGTAATGTTAGGAAGATTTACGTGAAAACAATTGTTACAAGCCAAGGGGTATGTTTTCCCCTACCTTTAAGTTTAACTTCCACTCATTTTTAGTGTGTGTATATTAATTCAAACTCTTAATTTAACTTATACTACCGTCTTTGTAAGTGTCAACGAGAGGTATTTGTTACCATGTTTATATTACATTTTATGTTACATATGGTGTTAACCTTATTTGGTTTCTTGCGCTCTTTATTCGTATTAATAAATTGAGTTGTCATAGAAGACATATGCTCGTATAGAACCATAAGGATAGTGTAGGACATGTGTCTCAAATAGGGTAGGTATATTTAATGTTATTTAGCCCTCTAAAATGTATTAATACTCTTCAATGTTTTAGGTTTACAACCTCTAAATTGTATGTATATATAGCATTTGGTTTTGCTAATTAGGTAGTTTCCCCGACTTTAGAAAATATAGATTCAAAGTTTGTTCTCTCTCCTTTATTAATTAAGAGTCCAGCATTGTCACTATAGTAATACTAGCTGAGACCCTTGGTATTTGTTCAGGTATTCAAAACTTGTGCTTATCCATGATGGATGTTTAGCTATATTTTTGAGATTTTGTTTCTCTATTGTTATATTTCAAGGTTTCGCACTATCTTCTCGCGAAGTTAATAAGGGATTGTAAGATTTTGTAGTCCCGCACTGAGCAGTAAGCTCGGTGCCTGGGTATCCCATAAAATTTCAGTGTTTATTCTTTACGTGTAGGTCTCTAACAAGCCCTTTTGACATTTTATGTAGTCTTAAGTATTTCATATTAATTAATGTATTCCTCTTCATGACATCTGCTCGTCATTTAGGCAGGCCAAAATTTGTAGTTACTGTAAGTTTGGACAGTTGATAACGCCCTTTGGCAGTCTAAGCAAAAACCAACTTTTCCTCACTGTACTTTCTCTTACCCTTTTATCCCAAGGCTATTCTCGGTTTGTATTCTGTTTAATACTCTTAATTCCATGGTACACTAATCTAGATTCTCCACCAAATATCAACGCATCTCCTGACTTTCAAATAATCTTGTTTGCCATATTCATCCTTTTCTGATCACCATATATAAACTCAGCCTCATCTCCTATGGAGAATGATACAGCTGGTATCCCTATCCTTACCCATACACATCATATATAATTTTAAGTTTTTATCCACTCCCACTTCCTGGAATATAAAATCCTCCAAGGTTTATTCCCAAGTTCTACATTCATTTACAATAGTTATTTGTTCATTTATAGTTGAGTATTTATTGATTAGGATCATGTCGGGTCAAGGTACTTGGCATTATGCCTTTACATATTCCAAACCTTCGCTCATAGGCTCAGGTGACCTTGGTCTCATAGGTAAGGAAACAAATGTTGAAGTATCCTATTAGGTGAGAGGTTACCTAAATTAGGTCTCTCTAAATTTTGATACTTACTAATCACATATAAGTCTCATCGACTAATAACTATAAACACACATTTAAGCATCAAGCATTTGGTTTAAGTTCTAGGCTTACCGGTTTCGTGCTGAGCACTAGCCTCAGCGCCTGAAGTTCCCACTGTGTACGGTGGTTCTTCCTGGTACTATATCTTTTCCCTTCTAACTTCCGGATGAGGATGACTGTCCTCCCGGTCCTCTAGTATAGGTATTAGTCTGCGGCGCTTGACCTCCTCTGGGTCCGCCCGCTTCAATAGCTGGTGTTCTCTGTGAACCTTTAGCTCCCTTGTAGACTCGGCTTCCTGGATTGGAAAAGCATTCATAGTCCCTGTGACCTTCTTTCTCGCAATAGCGACACTTCACCTTTCTGGCTGTGCAGTCTACGCCTGGGTGATCCTTTCCACAGAGCTTACAGTAGTGGGCCGGGTTGGCTTATTTCTCCTAGGTGGTGCTGATCTCCGTGGCTGTGCGTCAATGGCTGGGCCGGTCAGACGAGGAATCTGCTCGTTTGTCTTCTGACCATGGAAGTCCTTCCGCCCTTTCTTCTTATCTAAGAATTTCTTCCCCTTCTTGTGGTAACCGCCAGAGGTTGCTCCACCTTCATCTCCTTCAGTATTCTTTCTCTTATTTCTTGCTGCGCCTCTTCCCCTAAGCTTTTGAGTCTTCACAGTGTCGGAGTAGTCGACTCCTGGTATGTAGTCTAACAAACTGGTGAACCGTGCGTAGTACTGGTCAACTGTTTGTCTCCCTTGGATTAAGGTCTCGATCTCCTGCCTTTTCCTCTGCTTTAGGTGTTCGGGGTAGAACTTCTCCCGTAATACTTCCACAAACACTGTCCATCTAAAGTCCGGTGTAGCTCTACGGTGGCCCTCCACAGACCGCCACCAAATGTCTGCTGTGTCCTTCAGGTTGTACCCGGCGATGTCGACCTTCTGGTCTTCTGGAACTCCAACAGCTTTGAATGTCTTCTGGTGCTCTCAATGAATTTCTCTAGTGCGGTGGGGTCCGGTTCCCCTGAATAAGTCGGTACTCTCGCGTCTGCAACGCTCTTCAACTGGTTGGTTTCCCTGGGCTGCGGCGGGTGGGGTATGGCTCTCGTAAGTTGAGCTCCTAGTTGTTGCGCGAAGACCGCCATGGCTGCTGCTAGGCCTGGTACATCTAGAACATCTGTTGGTGTCTCGCCACTGCGTCCGCTGTTGCCCCCTCTTGTCGACATCTATAGTGTATTATCATTACTACTCGGTTGCTACACCGTTTTACATACACGATCACAAACATGTAAAAGCGTTAACTAACAGTAGTAAAAATATCCCTAGGGTTTTTCTTTCTAAGTAACGAATCCTCACGGACGTTTCCCATATCCCAATATTCCTATGTTCATGTTCTTGACTCAGTATCTTTCATCAGAGCGGTACTCCGCTCTGATACCACTTTTTGTAACACCCCTAATCCTTAACCTGTAATGATGTCACAATTCGTAGCACAATATTTAGCAAATCGTAGAGGAAAATAAAACTATCTACCTTGGTGTTACACACCGTTACTCACCCTTGTGAGTAACAAGGCATTCTTACTCTTCCAAACAATACAACTCCTCACGCAGTGATGAACAGATACTGAGCACTTCTAATTATTACAAACCAAATCCAACTAAATGAGAAACTAACTGAATACAACAACCTCCTTATTACAATACAAAATAAACCACAGGTGTTTGTGGAAAACACATCAGCTACCCCCGTGTCCCGCACTCCGGCTTGAGTCTTCTTCAATAACCTCGAATGTTTGGCCCATTGAAGGGCTCAGCTGAAACACCCCTAAACGATTAATTACATAAAATCATAACCACGGGAAGATTACCCGATAATAACGTGTCACATAATTCGGGCATATGATAATACATGAATAATTAAATCAGGCACGGGCATATATATGTCCGAAAACGTGACAACGTGTCACCACCGAAAGTGGGGATATAAGTCATCAGTACACATGAACATGATATTACTCCTACTAGGACATGTTAACTAATGGAATTGTAGAACTCCCTTTACCTGCAAATAAAATAAAATAGCAAAAGGAAAGGTAACAAACACCTTTAGACATGATAAGTGTAAATAAATAGTAAAACATGTTACTATACTACCTTCCGCATGTTACTTGCACGAAAAGATATTAATCTCACTACCTTCTCCCATACCATCAGTAATGGCGCCATCATTTTTCTTTTCCCTGTACCAATTTTTTTTTTCGGACAACAGGAAGCCATGCATCATTGCAACCAACAGTGGTATTACTCCTTTTCAGGGTGGGCACAAACTTCTCCAAATCATGCCCCCACAAGCGACTGAAACAAACACCCCTATTCTTATTCTGTGCATGTCTCGAGCCTGCACCAGACCTAAACACGAGATCTGGCAACTTTATTTTTCATGGTAAGCACAAAGTTCATCACATGCGTGGGCACTGAAACAAACAGCCCCAACCCACTCTCTACTCTGCCCGGTTCTCGAATGAAAAAAAAGAAAAAAAAGAAAGAAACAGGCATCGGTTTTCCCTTCCTTTTGGGACGAAGATCATGTTTTCTAGTTGATTAAGTATTATAATTCCACCAGTGTTCCACAATGATGGAGACCAAAGACACGCCTAGTTTGTCGATCGTTATCAGTAGTGTCTGCACCTCTCTCGTTTCCAGCAAGATCAATGAATGAGATTTTTCCCACAAGCTTCCCACTCTTCGCATCATGAACATCAACTTTTCGCCTGCTGTCTTTCACCTCGATGTGTTTCTTAACAACAAGTTGCAAAATACCATGTGATCTCGAAGATTCCTCATTGGCACCAGTACTTCTAGCAGCATTTCCCTTCTCAATATACTCCCTAACAATTTGTACATCTAACACCTCAAACTCTTGCAAACCAACAATACAAACTTGCTGCCTCCCATCTTCCCTCATACAGAGTTTCTTTCTATCAGAGAGAAGGTCAAACAATTTCTGCCATAAATCTCAAAGTAGCTGAGCCACAACTTGAATTTCTGGTCATGGTAGATAGATCGATGCAACCACTTCACAAGGTCTCCAGCAGCTCTAAGAGCTAAACAGAAAGAGATATCTGTTTCTCCTCTGCATGCACCGTGAACAACCCGCAAGCCCAGCTCACCTACGGTGCACATAGAACAACAACACTGAAGAAAAAAAAAACTGTAACCTCTTGCTCTTACGTATCTGAAGCGGGAGTGTTCTCGGTCTTGAGAAAACTGGAGCACCGCAAGTTCCAAATGGCAAGATAAATTGACTGTCAACCCCCCCTGCTGCAACATAATCAGAGTGAGACCAAGAGTTCAAGGTCTGAGGGTCTTGCATTATGCCAAAATCAACCGGGGCAAACCAGCTTCAAAACAGAAAAGAAAAGAAAAACTCAAGCTAATAAACTTCTGATCTGGTAAGGGCGTTTCCATGCATGATGTTCTGAGAATAAACGCTACTTAAGGAAACTCGTTTAGATCTAGCGATTTTCCTAGTGTATTATGCAACGGATATGCTAGCTACTTAGGCTCCGTTCACAATCTAGCTTACTGAGACCAAGACGCTACCTTAAGTAGCGTTTTCAAATTCAAGTGTGAGGGGCTTTGAAATAAATCAAGATGTCACATCAACTTCTTATACATCAATAAGCTCATGTGAGAACGGAGCCTTAGGTGTTAAATAACCAGCCCCATTAGTCCAAGAAGGATCTGAATTAACAAGCTAATAGACTAGTGCAGAAAAAGGGTTTAAAATTCTGCAACACTTACCGTTGCATAATCTAATCTCAGAAGGAATATGAAAGTTGTGTTGGGAGAATGACCTACTTAAATACTTGCTAACACATTGCCCTAAGCAGTAAATAGCCTTTAGTGTCAGGGAAAACAGCTAGCATACTAAAATCAAAGTAAGAAGTAGAAGGGGGTAGGAGTAGTTTTCAGATAGTACAATTTTGCTTCAGTATAAGTAAGTGCAGTGGGTTTAACAGAGTGGTCTAGGTTGTCTAGTTGAGTTTGAATATAGCTAGAATGATTAACTAGTAAACTAAATGGTTTGAGTGAATGAGAGTCAATTCGAGGACCAACAGAGAAAAAAAATTATCAGGTTACAAGTTCCAGTTTTCAGTTTTGCTTTTCAGTTCTTGAAATCGACATGCTTCTGTATATTAACTGCCTGAGGATCTAGATGCTGTATTAGCTTAGTGACAGGCTAGAAGCTTACTAAAACGTGGAGCTAAGTGTAAACAACGGGGAGGCTTAGAAAAGGAAAGAAACAAAAAAAAACACAATGAGACAGTTAGTGACTTGACAGAATCGAAAAAAAACTGCAACGATTCAGGTTCTGTGTTTCAGTATTTCAGTAAGAAATGTGTTTCTGTAACCTTAACAATATTGTCGTGGGTCTGTCTTGAAGTTAAAACACTGAGTAAACATTTAACTAAGTGTAAGCAATGCGTGAAGGAAAGGAAGTCAGATCTGAGAGCAAGAAGAAACGATAGAAAAGAAATTCTGCATCAGATTCATGTTCTTAGTTTTTTTTCAGATTCTGATTTTTTGGGTAATGAGTTTTCAAAGAGGTAGCCTAGGTGAATTTGAGTCTGTTTTGAATTCATAAGCTTGACAACACATCTAGTTAGGTGGACAACCAGGTGGAGGGAAAGTTGAAAACCAGATTGATGAACAAAAAGAAAGATAGAAAGAAGAGTACCCAGTTTTGTGTTGTAGTTTCAGTGTCTTTTATTTTCTGTAAACGAACTTCAGAGCAGCTAACAGTGGGTATTGAGTTATTAAAAGCCTCAAACATTTCTAATGCACTTAAGTAAGATTATAAATACTTAGGGGGGAGATTAGAAGACAGTTTCACAATCTAACAGATGGAATGAAGAAGAAATACACCGGTTTTGCTTTCAGATTTTCGATCAGTGGCTGCTCCTGTATAATTGAATTACAGAAATGTTAAGAGTGTTGTATTGGTTTAAGAATGAACTCAAGGCATTGCTAAAGAGGAGAATTAAGTCTGTATACACTTTGGGTGAGATTAGAAACTGATTCATGGACTAAAAGAAAGTTTGGAGAGGAGCTGTACATAATTAATGTTTGCACTTTCCTGCAGTTACTTGTTTCTGTATAATGACCTTTCAAAGGGGTTAACAGTGCTGTTTTAAGTTGGTTTTCAGTTTAGAACTTTCTTAATATGCCTAGCTAGTTGGGTAAACACTTTGGGAAGATTTGGAAACTGATCTATAACCTAAAAAGAAGCTTATGGAGGGGCTGTGCAGAATTGATGCTTATAGTTTTCTGAATTCTCTAACTTCTGTATAATGGACATTCAGAGGTGTTAACAGAGTTGTTTTGAGTTGGGTTTGAGCTTAAAACCCCCTTAATACACTTACCTAGTTTGGTGAAAGTTTGGGTGGAAATGAGACCAGATAGATGAACAAAAAGAAGGCTTGAAGAAGTGATATACAAATTGTGTTTTCTTTAGCTCTCTGTATATTTCTGTTTCTGTATAACTATAGTACAGTTGATATGAGAGGTTTGTATAGGTCTGGAATTAACTTATAACCTTGCTAATATATCTACCTAAGAGGGTAAACAATTTGGGAAGAATTAGAAAGCAATTTACATAAGGAGGGGTTTAATGGAAGTTTGCACATATTGGATGTTTCAGCTTGCTGGAACTTGTGTCTCTGTTTGGTCCATGTTCGGAGTTGTTAAAAGTATGGGATTGGTCTAATAATGAACCCAAGACAGTACTAATGCATCTAACCAAGTTAGTGAAACATTTTGGGAAGATTTAAACCTCAGTTGGTACCCTGAATAGGGGGCTAGTTAAGGTTAAACACCGAAAGTGTGTTTTAGCTTCTAAACTTTGGGGCTTCTATATAGATGGGCTTTGGGAGTATTCCAAAGAATTTATTTTGGTGATAGGGGATTAAACACATTGCTAACCTATTGATATAAGGAAGAAATACATTTTAAGGGAATAAAAGTCCACCTCATATAAGCTTATTATCTTTTAGTGCTTAGAATACCTTAATACGTTGGCTAGAGGATGGACTTAGTTAACGTGTGAACTGACTATGTAAATGTCCTAGGAGTGAGATAAAGCCTAAGGTTTGACTTGGAAAATTTCTAAGGGATAACATAAGTTGAACTACCAAAAGTTCACCTAGGGAATAACGCCCAGTATAAATGAGATAAACTAGAGAGTGTCGTCACATGAAGTCATGAACTGACGCGTTATCTTTAATCAATGTTAGGGTCGTAACGAATGCCAACCAGGAACCCGTGTGCGAGACGACACTTGCTTCTGATCCAGGTATGGACATGTGTGGTTCGTATGTTGCCGTGTTACACGGCTTGTGTGTTGTGTGCCTTATTTGATTATGACCACAAGACTAATGCATGAAAACGGATGTTTGTTTTCCCGTGCTTATCTGTCTGTTGCGAGCTTGTGTAAGACATGTGAATGGATTGATTATTTTTCCTTGCTTACCTGCTTGCTATTATTGTGCATATTGCTTGCGCGCACACAGTAGTGTAGTCCCTTCTCGTTGATGAATCCTGTAGATGAAACATAACGAACTTCATAAACAAACCAAAGGAACTACAAAAGGGAAAACTCCTCTTAACTATAGAGGACCTCTAAAGACACCCACTATGGTGTCGAGTTATCAAAGATAATGATAAGCCAATACCTTGAGAAGGAATCGGGAGACGGACCCTTTGTATCCGGGGTAGAGACCAATAATCTAAAAAGGAATAGGGAGACGGACCCTTTGTATCCGGGGTAGAGGCCAATAAGATTAAAAGGATTAGGGAGACGGACCCTTCGTATCCGGGGTAGAGACCAGAGCTAAAAAGGAATAGGGAGACGGACCCTTCGTATCCGGGGTAGAGACCATAGCATTAAAAGGAATAGGGAGACGGACCCTTCGTATCCGGGGTAGAGACCAGAGCATAAAAAGGAATGGGGAGACGGACCCTTTGTATCCGGGGTAGAGACCAGAGCATTAAAAGGAATAGGGAGACAGACCCTTTGTATCCGGGGTAGAGACCAGAGCATTAAGAGGCATAGGGAGACGAACCCTTTGTATCCGGGGCAGAGGCTAGTAACATGGAAAAGGAATAGGGAGACGGACCCTTAGTATCCGGGGCAATGGCCAGTAACATTTAAAAACAACAGAGAGAGAAAGAGCTATCCGGGAATGGAGGATTAGCTATGGACAAGATGTACTCCAAATTGTGGTGATAAGAGAATTCACAAATAACCCTTAAAGAAACAAGGAAAGATTAGCACCTACATGAGATGGTCACGGGATCTAAATTACATCCCCAGACCTGGTGCAAGGAAAGAGAAAGAAAATACACTTTAAGGGAACAAGAGAAAAGAAATGAAAACACACAACGCTTGTACGATCCCATAGTGAGGATCATGGGTATTACATACCTATGCACACGTTTTATTATGTACATGATTGTTGTTGTGTTACTAGCAGCTTGTTGTGCTTGGTTGTTGTTGCTAATGTGTTACTACCTTAAGTGTGTATGATACTATGATGTAATGTGGTGTGTTTTACTGCTTTATTATAGCATGTAAATTGACTTAATAATATTCGACCAAGTAGTCACGTGGCCCGGCAACATACGGGCTACACACGTTCATACTCAGCGTAGTTTGCTGAGTCCTTTACAACCCAATTTTTTCAGGTATTGAGCTGGGTGACAACGGAGCGTAGGCGGGATGGCTATCATGGGGGTAGTCTATCTGGGCATGACTTCTGAGTTTGGAATAGTATGTTAGTGTATGGGTTGTTACTAAACCCAGGTTGTACTTTTCGGTTTATGATTTAGTAACTGTATTGTAGACACTCGGTTTTTGGAATTGTATCTTGTATTGCATATGAGTTTTGGTGGAGAATTGTTTCCAGTCATGCATACCGTAACTTGGTGTTGGTAATGTGGTCTGTCAACCACGTGGGTGGTTGGCGTCTGTGACACCCGGATGATGTTGAGAATCCACTGCATAGTTGTTTGTATTAAGGCTAGGAGCTTGTCGTACTACTAGATGTTTATTCGGGGGTGTTACAGAAAGTGGTATCAGAGCGTAGTTACGCTCTGATGACTGGAGCACGAAATACCGAGTTTAGGAATTCTGACAATGAGTGAAGGGTTGGGGTAGTACGTGAGGCACGTTAGTTAGGATTCTTCCCAGTAATTACTGGATACCTAACAGACACCTAGACCCAACCTCTACGTCCCTAATTTCCTTTAAAATTCAGAGAAAGAACGCCAGAGAGGTAGAAAGTCTCCTCATACTCGGGAAAACCCGATCTGGCAATTACTTAATGCCATACAATCAACCCGTGAAGAAAAGACTATACTATACACTAGACGTTGCCAAAAGGATAACACCCGTAGAGGGACCAATTTTAGCGGCAACTTGGGTCGACTTGCTTAGCAGTCGATAGGACCCTACCTCACAAGCAAAGAGGACCGAAATACCCCAAAATTTAGGAAATAAATAAAGCTAAAATGAGCAATTAATTAACCAAGGATGGGATTGAGATAAATTCTGCAATTCGGACACTCGAGGGGATAATTTAAGAAAACCTCTCGTAAGACAATGAAATAAGAGAATATAATTCGAGACGAAATTACACCATAAAATTGGTGCAACCTATAATGCTTAATGAAGCATGACACAATACTTTACACAAAAAGAATCTCGGAATTCAATAAATTCCCTGCTCCTTCTCACGTTTCTCTTCATTCTCTGTATTACCTGAGAAAAACAATACCACCTCCTTTCTTCTCCTTTTATCCAACTATTCTTCGAAGTCTCTCAATCTCAGACAGCTGAAACTGGTGACCACAACTGGTCATCCTCTTCTACTTTCTACCACCGGTAAACGAGGAAATGATATGGAGTCTCACTAATGAATACATTGAGAGCATGAAATTAAAACTCTAGTTCCAATAATTAATATGGGAAAACGGAATAAAGTGTAAGTCCGGTAGAAGTGAGCCTAAATGGGCCAACCAGAAAAATCAGACAAATATTTATGAGGAGGGAAATATCGAGGGGAAACCTAATATTTATGAATAACTGGGTATCAAAATTTGGAGGTTTTGAACAAAGTTAAAGGTCGTAATGGGCAGATTAACTGATGGGCTAAGATGAGTAATGAATCACTTGGTAGGTTCAGTATTAATTCGTAAGTGTGGAGGAAGCGAGTAATAATGTGAGAACTTGAAGGTATATAACTGTATGTCCAAATGCTAATACTAGAAGTTATGAGACTACATGCATAAGTAAGTGAACGAATGTATGCATACGTACACACCTAGAGGTATATACAGTTGGAGTATCTAAGCAATTAATCTCAAGACTTAAATCTTGTTACTAGTCCATGAACCAGATGACTAGAAATGAGTGGGATAAGAATTAAAATTGGTTAAACTAACTATTTATTTTAAATCGGACGTGCAAGGTTGAACTTGACCCTGGCCAGGTCAAGTGGCACTGAGCACAAATTGGGGTGCAGAGGAAGTCCAACACATACGCAGATCACGTCAGTGTTTGATGGGTCTCGAAACCCCCTTCAAGTGGTCACATAAACTACAAATAAGTGGGAATTTTTTTTACAAGCTGGATTAGAAATTCCCAAGGAAGCGAGGTTGATGCTAGATGATACGAGCGTGTAAATACAAAGATGTGAGGACTTGAAATTGTAGGAAGAATGGTCTAATCTCACTGTACACAGTAAAGTACCAAAACAAATGATAATGCTAGGTGAGTAAACTAGCAAACTACATATAATGATCGGAAACATAACCTAAACAGGATGTTGTAACCACGACACGTTCGTAACATTGAAGAATACTAGGAACTAAATCGTTACTACAGAGACATGAATATAAGCCTGAAGGTCAGCTACGAAGAATAATTCAGGCGCTTAAAGACGCACTGAAAGCATGGACTTCCAACCTCGAGATAAAAAGGATAGACAAGTTCCAACCCAACGAGACCGTAAACAGATTAAAATACCAAGTGTCAATCAAGAGGCCTAAATTATAAGGATTCAAAGGAGCTAGATAATACACCGTAAATGATAGAGAGTGAAAACTAAACACTAATGTAATCAGAGTCGCACAGCAGAAACTGGTGGACCGTTTATCACATCTTCCGGTTGATTAACAAATGACTTAGCTGTCAATACCTTAGACCCAGAGAGGCTAAATCCGAATCCGTTTAGATCGGTATGGAAACCAATAAGAATCCTTGAGACAGAAACCAAGCCTTTAACGCGGTCAAGACATTTGATAGAATTATAAGGTGAGCTAATGGCATATAAACTAAAATGCCCCATGATATAATAGGGATTACGTGGGCGTAATCCATTTTTAAGGGGGGTAGGCGTGTTTCGCTTTTGTTGTTCCTTTGCTCGTTTGACGGTTGTTTTAGTTGCTAGGTGTGTGAACTGTGTATGGATTGTTTTGTGGATTGTTTTGAATGTATAGTGGGTATGAATGAACGACTTGCTCATCTGATTGCTTATGAGTATAATATATGAATAGTACTCGTACATTGCAATAATATTGAGAACTTGGTCCAGCCACAGATGTGGCGTGGTGCTGATAAGCACAAATGGTGAAACAGGACTGAGGAATTTGCGGGACATAATCCCTTGATTAGAGAGAATGAATTCGAGACTTGGTCCTTTCACTATGTGTACTCCTACAACCTCACGTTGGTTGGTAGGTCTGTGTGTATGAATTGTGCAAAATTGTGTGTATTGTTTGGATATGCACAGTGGTGAATGAATGTTGTGTGCCTCTATGAGAATTTGTGTGAGGCCACTAGTGTGTGAGACGACACTTGCTTCTGATCCAGGTATGGACATGTGTGGTTCGTATGTTGCCGTGTTACACGGCTTGTGTGCTGTGTGCCTTATTTGATTATGACCACAAGACTAATGCATGAAAACGGATGTTTGTTTTCCCGTGCTTATCTGTCTGTTGCGAGCTTGTGTAAGACATGTGAATGGATTGATTATTTTTCCTTGCTTACCTGCTTGCTATTATTGTGCATATTGCTTGCGCGCACACAGTAGTGTAGTCCCTTCTCGTTGATGAATCCTGGAGATGAAACATAACGAACTTCGTAAACAAACCAAAGGAACTACAAAAGGGAAAACTCCTCTTAACTATAGAGGACCTCTAAAGACACCCACTATGGTGTCGAGTTATCAAAGATAATGATAAGCCAATACCTTGAGAAGGAATCGGGAGACGGACCCTTTGTATCCGGGGTAGAGACCAATAATCTAAAAAGGAATAGGGAGACGGACCCTTTGTATCCGGGGTAGAGGCCAATAAGATTAAAAGGATTAGGGAGACGGACCCTTCGTATCCGGGGTAGAGACCAGAGCATAAAAAGGAATAGGGAGACGGACCCTTCGTATCCGGGGTAGAGACCAGAGCATAAAAGGAATAGGGAGAGACCCTTCGATCCGGGGAGAGACCAGAGCATAAAAGGAATAGGGAGACGGACCCTTGTATCCGGGGTAGAGACCAGAGCATAAAAGGAATAGGGAGACAGACCCTTTGTATCCGGGGTAGAGACCAGAGCATTAAAAGGAATAGGGAGACAGACCCTTTGTATCCGGGGCAGAGGCTAGTAACATGGAAAAGGAATAGGGAGACGGACCCTTAGTATCCGGGGCAATGGCCAGTAACATTTAAAAACAACAGAGAGAGAAAGAGCTATCCGGGAATGGAGGATTAGCTATGGACAAGATGTACTCCAAATTGTGGTGATAAGAGAATTCACAAATAACCCTTAAAAAAACAAGGAAAGATTAGCACCTACATGAGATGGTCACGGGATCTAAATTACATCCCCAGACCTGGTGCAAGGAAAGAGAAAGAAAATACACTTTAAGGGAACAAGAGAAAAGAAATGAAAACACACAACGCTTGTACGATCCCATAGTGAGGATCATGGGTATTACATACCTATGCACACGTTTTATTATGTACATGATTGCTGTTGTGTTACTAGCAGCTTGTTGTGCTTGGTTGTTGTTGCTAATGTGTTACTACCTTAAGTGTGTATGATACTATGATGTAATGTGGTGTGTTTTACTGCTTTATTATAGCATGTAAATTGACTTAATAATATTCGACCAAGTAGTCGTGTGGCCCGGCAACATACGGGCTACACACGTTCATACTCAGCGTAGTTTACTGAGTCCTTTACAACCCATTTTTTTCAGGTATTAAGCTGGGTGACAACGGAGCGTAGGCGGGATGGCTATCATGGGGGTAGTCTATCTGGGCATGACTTTTGAGTTTGGAATAGTATGTTAGTGTATGGGTTGTTACTAAACCCGGGTTGTACTTTTCGGTTTATGATTTAGTAACTGTATTGTAGACACTCGGTTTTTGGAATTGTATCTTGTATTGTATATGAGTTTTGGTGGAGAGTTGTTTCCAGTCATGCAGACCGTAACTTGGTGTTGGTAATGTGGTCTGTCAACCACGTGGGTGGTTGGCGTCTGTGACACCCGGATGATGTTGAGAATCCACTGCATAGTTGTTTGTATTAAGGCTAGGAGCTTGTCGTACTACTGGATGTTTATTCGGGGGTGTTACATCAGCAATCGAAATGCTGGTATGCTAAATGTGATCCTAAGTCATCTAGATTCCTTAGGTCGTTTTAGCCATCTTGATATTAGATTCATTACAAGATATACCGGTTTACAATAATAACAGTTATACTGTAAACATTAAACAATCACGTAACAATTAACTTGCAAACACTATTGTGCAATAATACACAACACTAATAACCACACATCAAAAATCCATAGTAGTAACCAATAATCACAACAATAATCCAAAACAATAACCAAACAAGATACGCGTACTAAACTGTACTTGTTAGTTGGCCACCTGGCCCTTATCCTTTTAAACCATTCACTTAACCTTTCCTAATTAATTACCACCGCAGGCGTCATGTCAAGACAACCCTTAATAACTTATTAATGGACAATAGTCCCCTGGGTTCCAATGGAACCGTTACCCGCTGACCTAATGGCCCTGGATAAATGACGATCCGGTCGAACCTGTGCACCTACGGCAGTGCCCTCTGCCATCCCGAATGTGGCTGGTGGATTCCCTGAGTGTCCCCCATTGAAGTCTTGATAAGTGTCCAAATGAGCATGTTTTATAGGTGTATTTCATATATATATTAGCACTTTTCTTGCCATTTCTCACTTCGGTTAGTTTTCCTCTAGTTTATGTTTTATTGTTTATCTCACATATTATTGGTTTAACATGAGGAAAACCAAGCTGGGAGTAAAGTAGACGAATAGACGAACGCATAGACCAAACGGCTGAGAAAACGGGGTCCAAAAACGAAGAATCTAGAGCCGGTAGAAGAGAGTCACGTATGGAGCACACAAGAGGTGTGTCGCCCCTGCACACCTAATAAGCAGGCGGACGAGAGGGAATCAACCGACAGGGCAACCGCCTGTTGTGGGCGGTCTTGGAGGCGGACACACTAGGCAAACGCCTGGTTGTTGGGCGGTCTCCAGGGCGGACGTGAAGCGGAGGACACAAGCAGGACCGCCTGACCTTGGGCGGTACTCAAGGCGGACAAGAAGAGGATGAGGCAACCGCCTCATAAATAGGCGGACATGCATGAGGTCACGAAGCGGACGCGACTAAAATCGCACGCATAACAGTTTTTCTTCGTCGACTTCGCTCGTCGACTTCGCCCGTCGACCTGCAACTTATCTATCTACTCTTCGCGTTCTGTCCCCTGCAATAAATGAGCAAATCCCTTTACGCGTGATTCACCTCTGTCTGCAATCATTCTTCCTTCTCCTTCCTTCCTCTCCTCCTATACCTTGTGTTAAGAAAGCGATCCATCAATACATCCACCACCCATACAATTTATCACCGTACCACTTCACCACACATCACACGTTCATCTCATTTCTCTCCTCCCGCCTTCTCCATTTTTATTTCACTTTCCACCATATTCACCTCTAGTCCTACGTATACAAAATAGCAGAGCGAGCTGGAGTGATTACAGATGATTTCTACTCTTGTTTCTGTTTATCTATTTAATATGTTAGGCTAGAATATTTATACTCTGGGAATGGTTATTATGTGTTTGTATTAATTATGCAATATTTTTACTGGTTTTAATTATATACAGTTTGTTACGTTTTAAAGGTTATCTCGCACCTTTTTAATAAATGTCATGAGTTTATTAAATTGCTTTCCTAAGTCTATTTTGATCAGACCGGTGAGGTGATAAATAGATAGGTTAATTAAGATGTAAAACTGGAGGAAACTTGTTATGATTTAATAAGTTAGTATTCAGTTGCAAATGTAATTCCTCAATACTCCTCTGCCGTTTACAGGCAGTTTGCTTGAACCTTGATTAGAACCTTGCATTTTCAGGTAAACGAGTTCTTTTGAGTCTATGACTTAGACCTTAAGAAAATAACAGGAACCTGCCAAATTATTAAACCAGTAGAGATAGCTTAATTATGCAGATTATAATAACCTGACCCAGAGTTCATTTAATTATCTGTCAACTTAGTTTATTTATCTTTTCTTTTTATTATTTTACAAGTCAATTAATCCCCCCTCCTGTGACACGCTTAGGTACTATATATATATATTAGTCCCACGGTCGACATCCGGTCGCTTACAATTTCACTACTACTACGACCGGGATTTGTTTGCAGCCCGACGTTTAATTTGAGTTTTAATTTCTTTTCTTTTAATTTTACACCAGTTTAACCTCTCACTTTATAACGTCTACAAAATGGCGCCGTTGCCGGGGACTAGTTTATTCTAGTCCCTAAGCCCCGGATTATTCACTTGTTATATTAGAATATTTTGTCTATATTATTTTTGTTTGTTGTTTATTTTAATTATCTTTTATATTTTGTTTATATTGATAGTTTGTTAGTTTTCTAATGTTGTTTACGTGAAGAAGACAAAAAAAAGCGAACAGAGGTTCGTCCGCCCCACTCCCATGCGGACGCCCAGGCGGTCCGCCCCAGCCACGTCCGCCCTCCTTACCGCCTAAGTTCCAAGCGGACGTCCCATACAGAAGAAAAAAAAATGCTTCGTTTCTTCATTCCTGTTCACTAGTTTCCTTTATATTTTGTTTATATTATTGTTATGTTTATTTCTAATTATTTTATTTTCTAATCTGTTCAGTAGTTTTGTTTTATATACAAAAAAACACAAAAAAAAATGAAAATGGAACAGGTGTTCGAGCAAGAGTTCTGCTATTCAGAGTATTTATACTGCTCCGTATGTGGGGGAGCTCATGATTATGAGGATTGTCTCATATTCCAAGAACAACTCTGGTTAGAAGATCAACCAGAATACCTGGAGAGACTCGCTCAACAAAATCAGCAACCGAAGAGCGAAATAATTCATGAGGTAGAACACCCCACTACGGATGTAAGTTATTCTCTTCCCTCTACGGTCGCCTACCGCCAGTTTCCATCCTTCTCTGTGCTCTACCCAGAAAATGAGGATATTTATATCCTCGAAAATGAAGAGAAGGAATTGCCATCACCTCCCACCAAAATATCCAAACAAAACGCCACTATCACCTTCGAAGAATTAACTTTCTCTGAAGATGATTTTAATCAGCGTTCTTTCTATGAGCCTCACCTACAAAAGGATGATGTTTACATCCTCCAATTTGAGGAAGAAAAATCATCACCACCGGGTCTTCTGTTAGAACTACATTCCCGGCAGTACCTCCTCAAACACCAGATTTTGTGGAGTATTAATTTTCTTATTTTATATGCCGAGGTAACGTTTTGTTTTGATCCAGGATAACGAAGCAGGCGTCTAGCCAAAGACGTTAAAGAAGGGCAGCTTCCCGGGAGGCAACCCGGGTGTACTTTTATTTTATTTGCTTTTATGCTCTTTTAATTTTCAGGTTCTCTTTAAATTTTAATTTTGCTAACTTTTAGCCCCGTTTGTAGAATGGTTGCTTCTAATGTCTTATGCAGGTGCACCTCCATGTGGACACCGCAACCAAGCTACGCTACTTGAGGCTGAAGCTCAAGTGTGGGGGAACTCCTTTAACAACTAGCAAAAATAAAATCAGGGGAGTACCAGTTTCTTTTAATTATGCTTTTATTTTAAATAAAAATTGCAGAGGAGCGTTTATGTGCTTAAATGTTTAAATTGTGATCTTTGTGTTATCTCTATTTTATCTACTTACCGAAAAGGTCTTCTGAAACTTTCCCTTGTTTTTCTAGTGAACAATGAGGACATTGTTCAATTGGACGTGTGGGGGAGTGTGCCCTTTTCGGTGACATTTTGTGCTTAAATGTTTAATCTCTCTCCTTATCATGCGTTTGTCCAATTCAAATATTATGGACCCTTTATATGTGGGTTGTTCTCTTTAAGAATAAATACTGTTATGAATTGTAGGATAAATGGTACAAATTTTAAAATTTTTGATTACTTTTGAGGAGCATTTTATATGCGGTGTGACCAAATAATCTGCAAATGGTTGGATTTATTGCTTAGGGTTTCTTTCTGTCTTCTCTCTTAGGGATTGCTAAGGGGTGCTTCTCTGTTGAAAAAAAAGGAAGAAATAAAAAAATAATAAGGGACTTGCGAGACACCATTGGTAACCAACAAAGAGAGTTGAGTGTTCTTAAAATACAAAAGCTTGATGCTTATCTATTATCCTCCCTTCCCTTATGCAAAAGTGAAACAAATGCATGAATCTATTTTTCCTTTTGTTTTCTCCTCAATGCCCATTCTTGAGAGAAGTTGGCCATGGTAAAAGTTCTCAAAGTCACCTAAAAGAAACATTGAAGTACCTTGGATCATACCCCGAAACTCTATATTTTATTTTTACCCTGAGCACACCTATGCCACCAGCAGTTAATTTTTCACACTCCTCAATGAGTTAAAAAGATCATGTTTATCCTACCTTCATAATAATATTTGTTAGTATTGAGCATTCCCTACTTACTTGGGTACGTGATTTTGCTTGAGGACAAGCAAAAAGATAAGTGTGGGGGTGTGATAAGTGTCCAAATGAGCATGTTTTATAGGTGTATTTCATATATAATATTAGCACTTTTCTTGCTCATTTCTCCACTTCGGTTAGTTTTCCTCTAGTTTATGTTTTATTGTTTATCTCACATATTTATTGGTATAACATGAGGAAAACCAAGCTGGGAGTAAAGTAGACGAATAGACGAACGCATAGACACAAACAGCTGAGAAAACGGGGTCCAAACGAAGAATCTAGAGCCGGTAGAAGAGAGTCACGTATGGAGCACACAACAGAGGTGTGTCCGCCCCTGCAACCACCTAATAAGCAGGCGGACGAGAGGGAATCAACCGATAGGGGCAACCGCCTGTTGTTTGGGCGGTCTTGGAGGCGGACACTAGGCAACCGCCTGGTTGTTGGGCGGTCTCCAGGGCGGACGTGAAGCGGAGGACACAAGCAGGACCGCCTGACCTTGGGCGGTACTCAAGGCGGACAAGAAGAGGATGAGGCAACCGCCTCATAAATAGGCGGACATGCATGAGGTCACGAAGCGGACGCGACTAAAATCGCACGCATAACAGTTTTTCTTCGTCGACTTCGCTCGTCGACTTCGCCCGTCGACCTGTATCTATCTACTCTTCGCGTTCTGTCCCCTGCAATAAATGAGCAAATCCCTTTACGCGTGATTCACCTCTGTCTGCAATCATTCTTCCTTCTCCTTCCTTCCTCTCCTCCTATATAAACGCACGTAACCTGTGTTAAGAAAGCGATCCATCAATACATCCACCACCCATACAATTCATCACCGTACCACTTCACCACACATCACACGTTCATCTCATTTCTCTCCTCTGCCTTCTCCATTTTTATTTCACTTTCCACCATATTCACCTCTAGTCCTACGTATACAAAATAGCAGAGCGAGCTGGAGTGATTACAGATGATTTCTATTACTCTTGTTTCTGTTTATCTATTTAATATGTTAGGCTAGAATATTTATACTCTGGGAACGGTTATTATGTGTTTGTATTAATTATGCAATATTTTTACTGGTTTTAATTTATACAGTTTGTTACGTTTTAAAGGTTATCTCGCACCTTTTAATAAATGTCATGAGTTTATTAAATTGCTTTCCTAAGTCTATTTTGATCAGACCGGTGATAAATAGATAGGTTAATTAAGACGTAAAACTGGAGGAAACTTGTTATGATTTAATAAGTTAGTATTCAGTTGCAAATGTAATTCCTCAATACTCCTCTGCCGTTTACAGGCATTTGCTTGAACCTTGATTAGAACCTTGCATTTTCAGGTAAACGAGTTCTTTTGAGTCTATGACTTAGACCTTAAGAAAATAACAGGAACCTTGCCAAATTATTAAACCAGTAGAGATAGCTTAATTATGCAGATTATAATAACCTGACCCAGAGTTCCATTTAATTTATCTGTCAACTTAGTTTATTTTATCTTTTCTTTTTATTTATTTTACAAGTCAATTAATCCCCCCTCCTGTGACACGCTTAGGTACTATAATATATATATTAGTCCCACGGTTCGACATCCGGTCGCTTACAATTTCACTATACTACTACGACCGGGATTTGTTTGCAGCCCGACATTTAATTTGAGTTTTAATTTCTTTTCTTTTAATTTTACACCAGTTTAACCTCTCACTTTATAACGTCTGCAAGTCTCTCGTAGTGATCACTATGCGCAACCAGAATGTTGAAACAGTCTGGATTCCTCTCTTTATAAGTTAGCCCTTTTGTCAGTGGTAAAGTAAACAATACTTGAATTAAGACCACACAATTAACATACCGTTCACCAAGTAACTGCTAGCTTGTCAAGTTCCTGTTCAGTAGTTCCTTCCCGTACGCTGTTATTTAAACATGCAATACCGGGTAATATTAATATAACTATCCACTAAATATTACAGTACTGTTACTGTAGAGTTTATACTAGTAGTATACTAATTCTGTATGTTCTCTATTTCCCCCTGTTTATTTAACAGTGGTTCTAGGTCGTTCGTCAGTTCATAATTTTATGTGGTGTTCACATGTGATAATGAATTTCCATTATACGGTATAACCTTATCTCATTAATTATATACCCATAATTGTTTCCACTTATCCTTTATATCATACTATTTGGTTATTTTTATTATAACCACCTTTATCTTATAAACTTTACTTTATGCTCCACAATATACCATAATTTTTCCATATACCAATATAATTTGATTATATTTATTATAACCACAATTATTTCATAACTCTATTTTATTTTCTCTGGGTTATTTTTATCATAACTATAATTATTTCATAAACCTTATATTATTCCCCACAATATATCACATTACTTAACTTTAATTCCTTTCTTTATTAAATTACCAAACTAACCTTTTAAATTTGATAATTACATTTTGAACACATAACTTTTATAATTTATCAATTAACCACATTTCTTTTACAATTCACCAAATAACCATATAACCTTTATAATTTACTAAATACCCATATTAATTTTTGGAAATTGCAAAACAAGTATATTAACTTTTATAAATTACCACATGACCACAATTATTTTCGGTCTTGACATATACCTTTCCTTTACTTACAATTTAATCCCAAAACTTTATATAAGTTACATACTAACTTATAAACTATAGTTTTAATTCTTAATTATTTTAAATAACCGAGAACCCCCTTTATAATTTCATTAATTATGAATTCGCCCTTTATCCATTTCGGTTTGTAAATATATTCTCTATATTTACATCTTAACCCCAAACTTTATATAACTTACAATTTTAACTTGTAAAATATAGTTTTAATATTAAATTTCCTAAAATAACCAAGTGGACACTTATATTTTCATAAATCACCAATTCGCCCCCTTTTTAATTTAATTTCATAAATATCTTTCATAATTTACATATTCACCCTTAAACTTTTATAAACTTAATATTTTATGTCATAAATCATTTTAACCCAAAGTTTTGGTCAACACTTTGACCAAGACTTAATTTCATAATTAATACTTTAATATACCCATAAATTCACTTGTAATTCGGCTATACTCCCAAACTTTCCAATAATTACAAAATAGCCCCAAAACTTTATAAATTGTTACTTTAACACTTAACCACTTATTTAAATTCACCAAATTCATAATATTAATTCCTACCTTATATTATACCATAATTATACCAAATCACCCCTTTAATTCTCGGTAATTATAATTAACACACCAAACCTTTTAAAATTTACATTTTAACCACATAACTTTATAAACTAGCCATTTAAATACTTGTAGTTATTTTTAATACTCCCAAAATTTATAATATAAGTTAATATACTTATATATTTCGAAAATCACTAAATAACCCAATTTAATTCTCGGCTTTAATTATCCTTTACTATATAGTTTCAAAACTTGATTTAAACTTTATAATAAATGCATAATAATGTATATAAGCAATATAACACTTCCAAAAATTATGCTAATGACTTAGAATGATTATAAACTCAAAATAGAACAATTAGTCCTTAGATAATTCGGTTTAATAATAGGTGTATCATATTTAATTTTTGTGAAACAATTTTATACCTTAAGGTAATAATCTTTCCTTATATGTTATAAATTATTTCTTGACATTATAACCTATGATTTTCGGCCTTGATTTATTTAAAGGTTATACATAATTTTTATACCAAAGTTTGAAGCTTAAACTTAATAAACCTTAATTATATATACTTACTCCTTAAATCAAGACAATTCTTGTACTTGATTTCTCCTTGAGTTCCAAGCTCTCCAAATGCTATTTTGGTGTAGAGATTTCGGCCTCCTTATACATATTTAGGAGATCCCTTTGTTAGACTTCTAACAAAAATTATAAATAAGATTTGGAGTAGTTTTACAAGAGTTTACCTTAGGAATTAATCAAGGTATTTTCGGTAGACCCTGAGACGGTTGTAGATCTAGATTTCCCTCATGAAATGATGAAGAGAACCTTGGTTTAGAAGTTCATAATTTTCAAAAATGTCTTAAGGAATTTACTAGGATTTTTCAACATAAAATATACCATAACTTGATCTTGTTGTTCCTTGCATTGTTGTTGAATCTAAGAAGCTCCTTGGAACACTTATGCTTGGCGAAAATTGTAAGAGTTGCAAGGATGATTTCTTGCTTCAAGACTTAGGAGATTTAACTAGGAATTTACATAGAATTGATGTTAGAACTTAGATCACCATTAATGGAGCTTTGAAGCTCTAAGGAATTACTTAGCAAATGAAGAAGAAAAGAGAGAAGAAGAGAGGCTTACCATTAGGCCAAGGAGTTGGCAAAGGATGAATGAAGCCTACGTAAGGTATTAGAAGAAGGCTTAGGAATGAATCAAATGAAATTATTTGTTATATTCCAAGGCATTATTTTATGTCTTATCTTTGATTACTTTGACTTCATTATTTGGCTCAAAAGTCTCACATTATTGATGTTGTTTTCGGCTGATTGATAGAGATAATGGAGACTTTCATTGACAACTTGTAATAAGAAGACAAGGCAAGGTTAGTGCATGTTTTCTTTTGATTTTTCCAAACTAAATTGTCTTCCTTTTCTCCTTGATTGCTCACGTAGGTTGGACTGAATGGAGCACCTGATTTTGATGATTGAAGACAGCATAACATGGCTAGATAGGTAGTCACTCTATATTGAATTTTATAAGGCAAATTTAAGCCTTGTTTCTTGCATAGAAATCAGACATAGTGTGCTGTTTGGGACAATTGATTCTTTGTCTATATTTAACATAGAGTTGTGCTTGTTAGGTTGCTGTCTCCTTGAATAATTAGACAGCAATAATCCTTTCTTTTCTTGGTCCCAATCGGCTGCACATGTGGTGGTAGCAACTTGATTTTTGTTTGCTTGCAACCTTGTCAAAAGTTGTTCTAATTGTATTTTAATTCCTTTATTTTTCTCATATTAATTCTTCTTGTTGTTTCTTTGTGTAGGCTTACGGTGATGAAGCCTCTTATGACTGCAATTGTTTGATACCTCATTATATAATACATGCTAAGGTGAGTCACCATCCAATAGGTAATATTTTTTGTAAAAATCTAGCCAAATTGGACCTAAAGTGGCGCATGATATAGGAATCAAATGGAATTAATTTTTCATTTAATTCCTGTCAAATTATATTGTACTAAGACCATAATAATATATGTAATAGGTTCCAGCATTTATTTGGTACATTTATATGATGGTAAAAGATGAAAGTTTTAAGGTAAAAATGCTGATTTCAGGTACCTTTTTGACCCAAACATCGCCCCAATTTGTACTATGAATTTAGTACTGGCATTAATTGATTTAGATGCTCAATTTATCCCCTTTTAATATTATCAACTCGTGGCTCCTCAAAACTTCAAGGCAATTGTGTAAAACGCATTTTTGTGACACCCGAAGGTGCGTTTTTGTGCTTTAAGGATTTTCTGAATAATAATTAGTCGCTATGAGTTACAAGTGTTTATTGACATTTTTTATATTAAATAATAATATGTTAAGGTGTTACATTGAGTTATATGGGGTTATATCAACTCAGAACACAATTCTCGGGCTAACCGGGGAAAAAAGGAGCGTTAAGAGATTCGTCCGAGCTCTTTGTTTATTTTTGAGGAAGTAGCTCGTGCATTCTCTTTAGAATGATTAATAATGATGTTAGGAACTCTAGGAATGAATTTTATAGGAGTTCGTACCACCTCGGCACTCCACCTGGGCATTCCCGAGGGTTTATGGGACCCCCATAAGGCATCTCTTAGCACTTTGCGTTTAACTGAGAATTTAGCTTGAGAACTTCATCTTATATATTTAATAAAGTGTTATAGTGCATTTGGAATGAATTGTAATGCTTTACTTCATCCTATAATGTATTTCCGGGACTTTCAGGCCTTAAGGGCTTTTAAAGGAACTCCCGAGCATTTTGTATTTTTACTTAGTTCTAACTGAGGACTTGTGTTTTAAAGGTCATAAAATGATCCTTGTTAACTTCATATGAGTTTCATAACTTATATAACTTGTTTAGCTTAAGGTCGGCTTTAACGCACGTTTTTGACCTTAAGGAGTTTAGGTGCGTTTTAACGCCCAAGTGTTTATATACTTCTCTCAGGGTTTAATAATCCCTTAATTAATATATATATTTAAATTTATTTAATTATTTAGAGGTTAGGGGTATTTCAGTTATAAATTATTTTATTTATAATATATCATATAGTTTTAGGCCTTATTTTATCTAAGGCTTATACATAATTTTTATGCTAAAGTTTGAAGCTTAAATTAAACTTAAACAAAATAGATTTAATTATAGAAACTTACTCCTTAAATCAAGATAATTCTTGTACTTGATTTCTTCTTGGATTCCAAGCTCCTCCAATGCTATTTTATTGTTGAATTTTCGGCCTCCATGTATAGGTTTAGAAGATCCAAGTGTTAGACTTCTCATAAAGATTTATAAGTAAGATTTGGAGTAGTTTTACAAGAGTTTACCTTAGGTATTTTTCAAGGAATTTTCAGTACACCTTAGGATGGTTGAAGCTCCAAGTTTCCATCATGAAATGATGAAGAGAACATAGGTTTAGAAGCTTGAAATTTTCGCAAATGAATTTAGGTATTTACTAGGATTTTCAACATGAAAATATACCTTAACTTGATCTTGTTTGTTCCTTGAGTTGTTGTTGAATCAAGGTGACTTCTTGGAGTACTTAAGCTTGGCGAAATCTTGTATTGTTGCTAGGATGTGAAATACCCCGAACTTAAACATAAGGATTAAAATTAATCTAATACGTATTTAAGGGCCTAATGGTACCTAATTAATATTGGTAAGGAGAATAAATCTAAAAAGAAATAAAGAAACGCTTTAAAAGCGGAAAACGCTAAATAAGCGTTAAATAACCATAGGAGGTATGAGACCTCGGTTAGAGTATTATAGGGATTCTTAAGGTTTAATAAGACCTAAAATATATGGGAACAACTCCGAAGAAAACGGATCCTTAAAACGGATTAAAATCACTAACGAACCTTAAAGCGCGTTTTTCGAGGTAACCGGGAAAACGTGTCTTTAAGCGGGTCAAATAGACTCGTAACAATTTTGGTCAACTAAATAATCATTAATAAATATTAGTGAAGCTTTAGGACCAATAAAATCAATAAAACGAGGAATTAGTAAAAACTGTCAAAAACGGGAAGTTGTGGGGTAGAAACATGAATAACCAAAACTTATGTGTCCAATTTTGTAAATAAAATTTTACAAACCCATGTGGGCTGTGTGTGGTCCGATTTTATCCCTCACTCACACACCCTCTACTCTCTTTTATTCACAAAAGACAAAAAGCAACTAAAAAGTAAAAAGTAACACATATTACTTTACTACCTCACTCTCTCTCCTATCTCTATTCTCTCTCTCTCACGTGAACCCACCCCCTCACACTCTCTTTCCTTCCTTCTTCTTCCCCATGCGATTTCCATGGTGATTGAAGCAAACCCCACAAACTCCATCTTCTCTCCTCTTGTAACCCCCTTAATCTCTTCCAAAAATTATAAAAACTACACCATTGGAATCCTCTCATCAAGAGCTACATTCCTATCTTTTCAAAAACCGAAAACAACAACTTTCATCTCCATGGGTATGGAGCATTTGGAGTTTCAAGGCCCACCATTAGAACCACCTCTTCCTCTTGTCATTTTAAGGTAAAAATCTTCTTGAAACTCCTTTGTTTTTCTAGCCTCATGGGCAAAACGAAAATGAAGCTAAAACCTTGTTTGGTTTCTTTGCACTCTAGCCGATTTGGCTTGTTGAAGGAGTTGGAAATCTTGTTCTTGAACCACTCTAAGCTTCATTTGCACCCTTGCAAGGTAATGAGACTCCTAAACCTAGAATGTGCATTAAACTCAAATGATGTTTAAAGTTAGTATGGTGTATTGATATGTATATGTATGGGTGTAGTTGTTAGAATTGGTTTAGAACCGGTGAGAAGAGGAGAGGAAGAGGAAAAAAGAAGACAGAAGAAGAAAAGAAATTAGAAGAGAAACAAGGTAAGGATACTCACCTTTGTGTAGCCTTGTATATTATGGATGTAACAGATTTTAGAAGTTTGAAATGAGTAATGAAAATGGTATTGTGTAGCAATATGGGTGTAGGAGAATCTAAGTGTTTAAATCGTTGACAAACATGTAAAATGTATTGAAACTTAGTTGGTATTGATTGAGTATGTGTAGGAATTTTATTGTGTTGTAGTGATGTTGAGGTGTGGATATGATGCATGGTATAACAGGATGTGAGAATGGGAAATTGTGAGTTGAAATGGTGTGTGAGCAAGTAAGAATTATAGGGGAGGCTATGTCGAATTTTATCTAGGAATTTGAGGACTTAGGTACATTGGGAACATATTTTGGAAAGTTAAAATGAGTGGTTTAGTAGCTTGTAACAGATTTGGATATGAGGTGGTAAATGGGATGGAATTAGGTTGTGAGTAATGTATTTGGATGCTAGGAGTAGCATTAGTTGAGGAAGTAATGGAGATTAGAAGTTGAGTGATAAATTATAGCATGATAGTGGAAACCAAAATCTGTAGCAAAGAGGTATCAAATTGTGTTGTGGAACTAGGAAAGAGTAGTGTGCAAGAATCGGTAAAAGAGTGTTGGACTTGGGTGTAGGTAATGTAATGGCTTGGAAATGTATTTGGGATGCTAGAAGTGACATTGGTAGAGAAAGTATTGAATGGTAGAAGTTGCAACAAAAATCTGTAGCACAAGGGTAACAAAAACGGTTACAAGTGTTGCAAGGAAATGAGGAATTGTGTAAGTTGATTGATGGATTTAGTAATGAATTTGAGGGATGAACTAAGGCAATTTGGAGGGCCTAGGTAGTGGTAAAACATGTGGGATTAAGTGTAGGAACAATAGGGAAGTAATGGGTAAAAGAGAGGACTGAAAACAGAAACGAAAATGCAAATATTGGGCCGGACCGAACTTGCGACCGGACTTGCAGTTCGGTCGAGCCCATATTTACAAAGACGGGAATGCTTCTGGAATGGACCGAACTTGCGACCGGACTTGCAAGTTCGGTCGGACCAGAAAATTCTCCGTCAGTAACCTTCTGGAATGGACCGAACTTGCGACCGGACTTGCAAGTTCGGTCGGCCAGAAAAATTTCTGTCGAGTAAGCTACTGGAATGGACCGACCTTGCGACCGGACTTGCAAGGTCGGTCGGGCTAAAATTTCACATACGAAACTTACTGGAATGGACCGACCTTGGGACGGACTTGCAAGTCGGTCGGCCCTGTAATTCTCGAGCGTAATTCCTTACTGACTTGGACCGAACTTGCGACCGGACTTGCAAGTTCGGTCGAGTCATACAAAAAAAATTATATTTAATAAATTAAATAATAGTTATTATATATATATATATATATATATATATTATATATATATATGTATATATACCCACCTATACATATGTCATAATATGTAAGTAAACCATTGTCAAGTAATTAGGAGTAAGTAAATAAAATATAGGTATTGTAATGCAAGACTTAGTAAGTATGGATTAGTAAAAGTAAGAGTAATCGGGTTAAGTTAATGATAGATAGATTAATCATTCAACTGTATGTATATATAATAGGATATGATTGTGAACACCGGAGGAACGTTGGGATACAAGCACAACGGTGAAAGGTAGATTTCTTCATGCCCTGTATCCTAATCTGGTTACCCGGATTGTGTGCTTATTGATCACCTAATAAGATAAATGCATGAATCGGATTATATTGCACTTACCTGTGCTTGTTTACATTGTTCTTGATATTTGTCTTGAACAATAGTTTGTATAATTCATGAAACATATGAATGATGATGATGTGTATTGTATTTTGTAGTGTACTTGTATATTGCACGTATTTTGTATGGATGGTGTATATGAGCTTTGTATTGTATTATTGTGGCTTGAATGAATGACTTCTGCTAATTCCTAACTACCTAACTCCTAACTTAAGTGAGTAAATTGGAATGAGTAGAAGTCCGATATAGTTTCGGCTACGCGTGAGGATGCGGAGTCACAAGAGGTTGGCTGCAATTCCTGACTCTTAAACTGGTCCGCGGCCCAAATCCCTTAAATGGGTAGCATCCCGGATTGGTGAGTCAAGTAAATCCCGGAGGTGGGACGGTGTAGTCCCCAGGGCCGGAGGTCCCGACGACTTAACTTGAGTAAGAGTAAGAGTAAGTAAGTATGGATCCGTAAGTATGTATGAGTATGTATGCGTATGTATGAAAGTAACGAGTAAAAGAGTAATCTCCACCCGATTAACCCGGGTGGACCAATGAAGCTAACAAGAATTGTATATTGTGTATGTAATGTATATGTGTAATTCGGAAAAAGGTAAGTATGTATTGAATGGTTTATGTTGTACTTCTTGTATGTAATGAAGTGTATGTATGTGTGTATGTCTTGTAATGTATTGATATATGTATAAGAGCATGTATGCATGTCTGTTTGAATGAAATCAACCACATGTATACAACCAAGTGGTCGGCGTACCCTCACTAGTACGCGGGTATGCGGTTATCATGCGCAGCGAAAGCTGACTCCCTAGGGGGAACGTTTTTAGTGTGCAGGTACCGAAGCGAATATGGTCAAGATAAGAAACCGGAGGCACACCCTTGTAATTAGAAGCAAGTAGTTGTGAGGAACGGGTAGTAAGTAGTCTCGTAGTGAGTACGTATGAACTTTGAAGAGGTAGTATACTTGTATAAGGATCTTAGTAAACTCAGTATGTGGATTATATTGTATTGTATTTGAATGGAAGATTGTAGCATGTAATGGTATATGGAGTGTGTATGGTAGATATGTAATACTCGGGATTCCGGTCCATCAGACCGATGCTGTATGTAGAAGTAGTAGCCTTGTTAGTCACGTGGGTGACTAACGGCATTGTATCACCCACATTATGTAAGTATGTATCCGCTGCGTGTATCTGATGTGTAAGGAGATTGGACGGTAAGCATTGTATTAATGGTAGGGGTGTTACAAAAAGTGGTATCAGAGCGAAGTATCGCTCTGATGACTGGAAATACCGAGCTTAGGAAATACCGAGTTAGGAATTAGAAGCTTAGGGCTAAGGGCTGAGTGTTAGCATTAGAGATATGCTAGTTAGGAACTACCGTGAGTACCGGATACCTACAATACCAGTCCCGCCCGCCGCAAACCCCACTGTATAACTTGGGAAAGGACGCCAGAGAGAAGAAAAGCCTTCTCATACTCGGGGAAAACCCGATCTGGCAGTGGTGAAGCAATCACACGGTAAACAAGAACCGACACATAGTAGATTCCAAGAACTGGAAGTCCCGGAGATGAATCCCGGTTGAACCACAACACCGCACGTAATAGCGGTAGGATGGACACTCCAACCACGAGGAGGCTACAACTTACCACAGCATGGGGCGACGTGCGAAACCTAGCTAGTCAACCAACAGCAGGAAAGGAGCACTCACCGTGCAACGGAATGGAAAAGGGAGCAGCAACGGAACCCGAGACACAAGTCTACGGGATAGTAATACTTGAATAATACCACCAACGGTATGCTAGCTGACTAAGGACATAGTAGAAGCGGTTAACTCCGGAACTACGACGCCACTAAGGTTGCAATACCTAGCCAATATAGCTCAGACACTTACAAGAACGACCATAAGATGTAATCCGATAGGACTACAAGAGTAGTGCCTAAACAAGGAAGGCTCAGTAACCACCACAAATGTGTGAGAACGAGTCACAAGGAACAACACAAGACAAATAGAGTGGGAATCTCCAAGGATTGGAGAAGTACCCAGATCTACGACAGCCATGTCTAGACCACCAAGAAGCTGCCTAAGGGATCGAGCATACCAATTGTAGATCAATAAGATCAAAGGAAGAGTCGACAAGACTACCAAATGCAAGCGGAAACCCTACCAAGATGGGTATAGGATTACCCAAAAACCACCAGTACCACGCACTTGCCACGGCAAGTGCAGTAAGGACAGAGATACGTAAAGAAACTCTAACACACCATAGGTACATAGTAATGTACCGTGACTACAATGAAGCAACTACGGGATCACAAATCCTGAAACTGAAGGAATGGAACCTTGGAAAGGCCTAACGGCCCGACCGCTGTACTTAGTACGTACCAGTTAGCGAGAAGCTAGACTTGGTCAAGACCCCAACATGGCTACGCCATGCAGAACATCTTTTAACACCGAACCATTATTTTCAACCCAAGTTTTCTTCCAAAACACAAACCTTCTTTTAAACCCTTGGATTTTAAAAACCGAACCAACATGATTATGGTGAGTATCATAGAATGATACAAGAGGAGTTGGCAACAGAATACTTCACCTAGGCGTGTGACGAACACTACGAGTGTACCCGTTACGGGATGTGGGACAACCGCACTCCGAAGGAGGTTGCGGGCCCGACATATAGTTGGGTAAATGGTAACGTATCAATATGGTACCCCACGTATGTATACATGTAGTGTGCGACACACGGGAAGTAGTCAACTCCGTTCTACGGACCATGAGTGAGTTCAATCAGAACAACTGGACACCTCAGACGACCAAGTATCAAGGAACTCAGAGAATCCATCTGAAGATGAGGAATAAGAACTAGGAAGTGCAAAGAGCACATATTAGTAAGTATAGGCATTGGATATGTCTCAAATAATCCAAGCAATTACCTGACAGCTGGATGGAATGCCCAGCCTAAACACATTAAGGCGAATGCCTAACCTGAACTTAACAATACTCAACAAACGGGGCAGAATTCCCAAGAGCAATCACAAAATTACTACGAAGCACAATCCATAATCGGAGAGGATATTCAAACCTAGTCTCAAGCACTAGGAACAAGTATAAACAGTCTACCCAAGGACGGGAGACGTCATGACCCAAAAAGGGACAACTCAAGTACAATACCACAAGACGGTACAGTGGACAACATATCATAAACGTTAGCCGGATGTAACGGCATAGTCTAACAACACCCAGGAGCAATCCTTGAGTGTGACTGGACTAACAACATTCAAACAAAGCGTCAAGACAAGAATACAGGAGCTGGAACGAGCACTCGGTTAAGACACCGAAGGGATTTCACTTAACAGGAAATACCCTAAGGTACTGAGAGGCACCCATTAATACCATTTCGCATAAAGGGCCTCCTATAAGCAGAAGCGTGATGTCACGACTTACCATGGAGCCCAGCAACACCTCCAACCTGTGATGGTATACAAGGAGGGGAAACAGATATAAGCAGCTTGCGAAGAGCATAGCTCGCAGCAATACGGCTTAAAAGCCATCAACCAACTATGTTATGTAAACCCTAATGGTTGCATAACCCACACCATTTGAGAGCAAGACTTGCAAGAGATATTATCTCATACGACAAGAAATCAACAACTGGACCATAAATTCAAACCCAACATCCTGAGTGGCTTGGAGTAATGGCCAACTCAATGTCACTGTCACTAGAGCATCAGCCTAGTATACAGTTGACGGAGTTCTTAATTACCGCCATGCCTTTTGTAGCAATGGTAGCACAGAGGCATGAGAATCATGATAATGCCAACATTGGCCTAGTCCACACTTGGACACTACGAGGAACCCAAGGGAAGGCACCCCTCGTAACCGAAGACCACTAATGCGGCGATGATGTGAACCTTAGAAAAGGCTTCCATCTATTATAACAGAAAAGCCCACGCATATAGATATTGCCAAGGGGTGATGGAATAAGGAAATGAGATCTCCAAACCATTACGACTTAAGGAGTAAGCATACTCCATATACACCCAAACATGTGGTGGACCATTGCGTAAACACCAACATAGCGACCTTGTTATTAGACCTATGAGTGGAGACAAACCCCTCAACAAGAACCTCCACTTGTCAGTGATAGAATACCCTCCAATTGGAGAACGGGACCAGAAAACCCTTGAAGTTTCGTGGGATGTCCTGGTAATATACATACAAGCAAAACTACACAGCCAGAGCCTAAACCAATGCTCAGCACTGAAAGGCAATAATTATCAAAGCAATTAATGTGAACACACATTGAACATCACGAATGACTAACACTCAAGAGAGCTTATAACCCGATGAGTTATCTCACCCTTGGTCAACCAAGATACTTGGTAAACCGTATCATAAATGATGATGGAATGTGAGGTAAGCTAACCTACACATGAAACCTAAAATGGAAGAACATCTCCACATTGGGAAGATATTAATATTGTGGTATGCTACGACAACCGTCATACACACGAACATTGGAAACCCCAGGGTATACATACCATAAGGGAATGGTGCCAATGACAATGGCAATGAGTAAAGAGGAACTATCACAGTAACAGAAACAATAAAAACGATGTTGTATAATGAGTAAGAATACGGTGCGCAACAAGCGACCGCTATGAGGAAGTAGCAGATAATGACACGGAGTATAAGTACGAGATGACAGGCAGAAATATTCTTTCCTATCACATAAGTGACTTACTGTCAAGCGTTTACGCCTCTGCACTCTGTATGACTGAGTGTTTTGGTATTGCACTTGTGCAGCTAATGATCTAATGGGATGGCTAGGGATATGGAGAATGTAAACCGTAGTAAACCCTTCTTTTCACCAATAAACATGGCACAAGCCAATTAAGCAAGCTTAGCAACAAACCGTGCGGCCTAAGGCCAAAGAAGCACGAAGAGTGCGAAACACACTAACAATCACAGATGTGAATTCCAATGGAATAAAAGGTGAAAGGAGACTTAAGAAAGTCACTAGGACCGACGCATATCAATGCAAGGTCATACAAGTAAAGGACACTTGTATTGAACCAGAAGAACTGGTGTAATCCAGGAGCTATTGACAACAGAGGAAGCGCTATAACTAAATAGTGGCTTAACCTCGCCCGAAAATAAGTCGGAGGAACTTAACGAATGATCGTGGAAGCACGAATAGCATGTGCAGTAGATTACCAGAGAGCTGGTTATAAATCTTAAACTCGTTGAGTTCAAACATGGTAAAAGAATACCGCAGTTGTTTAGTAAACCTCATTCCCATAATAGACGGATGAGAAGGTGATGTATAGCACATTAAGGATAACAAGAAGGGTGAATAACCCAAGTTATTAGGGTCGCGCGCAGCAGAAGCTAGTGGGCCCTAGCTAAGAGATAATATACCTAGTAAGAATAGCAAAATGGCTATTAATGCCTTCAAGCCTAATAGGCTAGAACCGAATTAATGATGAGTTAAATAAACTCATATAGAAGTCCTTGGTGCAAAGACTAAACCATTGGTATGGTTAAGATTCCTTTGACCAGAGCTTATTGTATAGTATACCGTAGTGAAGCTAAACGCTTCAGTTTGCCCAGACTGATTAAACCAAAGTTTAATAATAATAAAATATGGTAGATTACGTGGGCGTAATCCCTTTTAAGGGGGGTAGAGCGAAAACCGCTTAATGTAAGTTTTGTGAATAAAACACATAAACCATAATGTGCATAGCACAAATGAGAACCAAATTGATGATTGATACTATGTTAAATGAACATAAGTACTCATTCATATTGTAATTATGGTAACTAGGCATTAGACATGCAAATACCATAGGAGGAATATACCCATCTTGTAACACCAATGTAAGAGTATTAGTAAAAGAAAAGTAATGAGTAGTGGACGGAGCTCCACAAGTATTGTAGCCCTTGAAGAAGTAGTACGAAATGAATGAGGATAGTAGATGAATGAAGTTTATGAGTAGTGGAATCGTAAGTAAAATATTTGAAACAATTGAAGTTAACTAAATCTTAGAAGTGTAGTATTCCTTAGTTAGAATATTGGAGATGATGGTGAGTAATGGATGGAAGTAGTGAAGGTTGATGAAGTGAGCATTTAGGTATCGAATCACGGAGTAAAACATTTGGGGGAAGTAGAGTGAGGATGATCGATGGAGAAATTCCATCCTTTGGAGATGTATGAATTCGTATCACGACTAGACGGAGTAAAAAGATAGAAAATGAAAACAACTAATTAATTGCTTGTTTGAAACTGATGTGGGAAGTCGAACTTGATCCTGATCAGATCAAGGGAAACGGAACACAAATTGGGGTGGAAAGATAGTTCAACACTGATGCTGATCACATCAGGGTCGAATGATTCTTGAAGCTCCCCTCAAGTGGTCACAAGAATCACACATAGGATAGAAGTAATGAACATAAATTGGAATCTGGAGTTGTATGTTTTAGAAGGATTTCTATGTAGCCGTGGGGAAGGAGTTTCCATAGACTAGAGACTAAGTATTTGCTAGAAGCTTATACCGGAGAAGATAGTGGTGTAGCAGGTTGTATTATTCCAAGGGCGGCGGGACATAGAGGAGTCCTGTGTCTAGATGACCTGAGTGCCTGCGGGATTGTAATGTGTATTGTATTGCTTTGGGGATAGCTTTGCACTGTGTGAATGTATAAATGTTGTAATAAGGAAACCGGATGGTTGGTAGTAATGCAGATTAGAGTAACTATAGTACATTGGTATGATATGGTATGTAGGGACCCTGAGTAATGGATTTGGGAAGTGTAAGGAGGAAGAAGGTATGGCTTTCGTATTAGACACGTAAGAATGAGTAAGCATTGTAAACCATAACCTCGAACAACTTTGAGGACAAAGTTCCTAAGGGGGGTAGATTGAAATACCCCGAACGTAAACATAAGGATTAAAATTAATCTAATACGTATTTAAGGGCCTAATGGTACCTAATTAATATTGGTAAGGAGAATAAATCTAAAAAGAAATAAAGAAACGCTTTAAAAGCGGAAAACGCTAAATAAGCGTTAAATAACCATAGGAGGTATGAGACCTCGGTTAGAGTATTATAGGGATTCTTAAGGTTTAATAAGACCTAAATAATATATGGGAACAACTCCCGAAGAAAACGGATCCTTAAAACGGATTAAAATCACTAACGAACCTTAAAGTGCGTTTTTCGAGGTAACCGGGAAAACGTGTCTTTAAGCAGGTCAAATAGACTCGTAACAATTTTGGTCAACTAAATAATCATTAATAAATATTAGTGAAGCTTTAGGACCAATAAAATCAATAAAACGAGGAATTAGTAAAAACTGTCAAAAACGGGAAGTTGTGGGGTAGAAACATGAATAACCAAAACTTATGTGTCCAATTTTGTAAATAAAATTTTACAAACCCATGTGGGCTGTGTGTGGTCCGATTTTATCCCTCACTCACACACCCTCTACCCTCTTTTATTCACAAAAGACAAAAAGCAACTAAAAAGTAAAAAGTAACACATATTACTTTACTACCTCACTCTCTCTCCTATCTCTATTCTCTCTTCTCTCACGTGAACCCACCCCCTCACACTCTCTTTTCCTTCCTTCTTCTTCCCCATGCGATTTCCATGGTGATTTGAAGCAAACCCCACAAACTCCATCTTCTCTCCTCTTGTAACCCCCTTGAATCTCTTCCAAAAATTATAAAAACTACACCATTGGAATCCTCTCATCAAGAGCTACATTCCTATCTTTCAAAAACCGAAAACAACAACTTTCATCTCCATGGGTATGAAGCATTTGGAGTTTCAAGACCACCATTAGAACCACCTCCTCCTCCTTGTCATTTTAAGGTAAAAATATTCTTGAAACTCCTTTGTTTTTCTAGCCTCATGGGCAAAACGAAAATGAAGCTAAAACCTTGTTTGGTTTCTTTGCACTCTAGCCGATTTTGGCTTGTTGAAGGAGTTGGAAATCTTGTTCTTGAACCACTCCAAGCTTCATTTGCACCCTTGCAAGGTAATGAGACTCCTAAACCCTAGAATGTGCATTAGAACTCAAATGATGTTTAAAGTTAGTATGGTGTATTGAAGTATGTATATGTATGGGTGTAGTGTTAGAATTGGTTTAGAAACTGGTGAGAAGAGGAGAGGAAGAGGAAAAGAAGAAGAAGCAGAGAGAGAAGAAGAAAAGAAATTAGAAGAGAAACAAGGTAAGGATACTCACCTTTGTGTAGCCTTGTATATATATGGATGTAACAGATTTTTAGAAGTTTGAAATGAGTAATGAAAATGGTATTGTGTAGCAATATATGGTGTAGGAGAATGTAAGTGTTTAAAACCGTTGACAGACATGTAAAATGTATTGAAACTTAGTTGGGTATTGATTGAGTATGTGTAGGAATTTTATTGTGTTGTAGTGATGTTGAGGTGTGGATATGATGCATGGTATAAACAGGATGTGAGAATGGGAAATTGTGAGCTGAAATGGTGTGTGAGCAAGTAAGAATTATAGGGGAGGCTATGTCGAATTTTATCTAGGAATTTGAGGACTTAGGTACATTGGGAACATATTTTGGAAAGTTAAAATGAGTGGTTTAGTAGCTTGTAACAGATTTGGATATGAGGTGGTAAATGGGATGGAATTAGGTTGTGAGTAATGTATTTTGGATGCTAGGAGTAGCATTAGTTGAGGAAGTAATGGAGGTTAGAAGTTGAGTGATAAATCTATAGCATGATAGTGGAAACCAAAATCTGTAGCAAAGAGGTATCAAATTGCGTTGTGGAACTAGGAAAGAGTAGTGTGCAAGAATCGGTAAAAAGAGTGTTGGACTTGGGTGTAGGTAATGTAATGGCTTGGAAATGTATTTGGGATGCTAGAAGTGACATTGGTAGAGAAAGTATTGAATGGTAGAAGTTGCAACAAAAATCTGTAGCACAAGGGTAACAAAAACTGTTACAAGTGTTGCAAGGAAATGAGGAAATTGTGTAAGTTGATTGATGGATTTAGTAATGAATTTGAGGGATGAACTAAGGCAATTTGGAGGGCCTAGGTAGTGGTAAAACATGTGGGATTAAGTGTAGGAACAATGGGGAAGTAATGGGTAAAAGAGAGGACTGAAAACAGAAACGAAAATGCAAATACTGGGCCGGACCGAACTTGCGACCGGACTTGCAAGTTCGGTCGAGCCCAGATTTACAAAGACGGGAATGCTTCTGGAATGGACCGAACTTGCGACCGGACTTGCAAGTTCGGTCGGACCAGAAAATTCTCCCGTCAGTAACCTTCTGGAATGGACCGAACTTGCGACCGACTTGCAAGTTCGGTCGGCCAGAAAAATTTCCGTCGAGTAAGCTACTGGAATGGACCGACCTTGCGACCGGACTTGCAAGGTCGGTCGGGCTAAAATTTTCACATACGAAACTTACTGGAATGGACCGACCTTGGGACCGGACTTGTAAGGTCGGTCGGCCCTGTAATTCTCCAGCGTAATTCCTTACTGACTTGGACCGAACTTGCGACCGGACTTGCAAGTTCGGTCGAGTCATACAAAAAAAAATTATTATTTAATTAAATTAAATAATAGTTATATATATATATATGTATATGTATACCCACCTATACATATGTGCATATATATGTAAGTAAACCATTGTCAAGTAATTAGGAGTAAGTAAATAAAATATAGGTATTGTAATGCAAGACTTAGTAAGTATGGATTAGTAAACGTAAGAGTAATCGGGTTAAGTTAATGATAGATAGATTAATCATTCAACTGTATGTATATATAATAGGATATGATTTGTGAACACCGGAGGAACGTTGGGATACAAGCACAACGGTGAAAGGTATGATTTCTTCATGCCCTGTATCCTAATCTGGTTACCCCGATTTGTGTGCTTATTTGATCACCTAATAAGATAAATGCATGAATCGGATTATATTGCACTTACCTGTGCTTGTTTACATTGTTCTTGATATTTGTCTTGAACAATAGTTTGTATAATTCATGAAACATATGAATGATGATGATGTGTATTGTATTTTGTAGTGTACTTGTATATTGCACTGTATTTTGTATGGATGTGTATATGAGCTTTGTATTGTATTATTGTGGCTTGAATGAATGACTTCTGCTAATTCCTAACTACCTAACTCCTAACTTAAGTGAGTAAATTGGAATGAGTAGAAGTCCGATATAGTTTCGGCCACGCGTGAGGATGCGGAGTCACAAGAGGTTGGCTGCAATTCCTGACTCTTAAACTGGTCCGCGGCCCAAATCCCTTAAATGGGTAGCATCCCGGATTGGTGAGTCAAGTAAATCCCGGAGGTGGGACGGTGTAGTCCCCAGGGCCAGAGGTCCCAACGACTTAACTTGAGTAAGAGTAAGAGTAAGTAAGTATGGATCCGTAAGTATGTATGAGTATGTATGCGTATGTATGAAGTAACGAGTAAAAGAGTAATCTCCACCCGATTAACCCGGGTGGACCAATGAAGCTAACAAGAATTGTATATTGTGTATGTAATGTATATGTGTAATTCGGAAAAAGGTAAGTATGTATTGAATGGTTTATGTTGTACTTCTTGTATGTAATGAAGTGTATGTATGTGTGTATGTCTTGCGTAATGTATTGCAATATTATGTATAAGAGCATGTATGCATGTCTGTTTGAATGAAATCAACCACATGTATACGACCAAGTGGTCGGCGTACCCTCACTAGTACGCGGGGTATGCGGTTATCATGCGCAGCGAAAGCTGACCCCTAGGGGGAACGTTTTTAGTGTGCAGGTACCGAAGCGAATATGGTCAAGATAAGAAACCGGAGGCACACCCTTGTAATTAGAAGCAAGTAGTTGTGAGGAACGGGTAGTAAGTAGTCTCGTAGTGAGTACGTATGAACTTTGAAGAGGTAGTATACTTGTATAAGGATCTTAGTAAACTCGGTATGTGGATTATATTGTATTGTATTTGAATGGAAGATTGTAGCATGTAATGGTATATGGAGTGTGTATGGTAGATATGTAATACTCGGGATTCCGGTCCATCAGACCGATGCTGTATGTAGAAGTAGTAGCCTTGTTAGTCACGTGGGTGACTAACGGCATTGTATCACCCACATTATGTAAGTATGTATCCGCTGCGTGTATCTGATGTGTAAGGAGATTGGACGGTAAGCACTGTATTAATGGTAGGGGTGTTACAGGATGATTCTTGCTTCAAGACTTAGTAGAATTAACTAGGAATGTTACATAGAAATGGTGTTAGAACTTAATACACCATTAATGGAGCTTGAAGCTCTCAAGAATAAGCTAGCAAAGGAAGAAAGAAAAGAGAGGAGAATGGGACTTACCAAAATCAGCTAAGGAAGGGCAAATGGAGTGCTAGGCTCACGTATGACTTAAGGGAATGGAATGAAAGAATTTCTCTTTTGGCAAAATAATGTCAAAGTTAGGCACATTTTTCCTTAGTTTATTCATTTTATTCTTGGCTCAATAAAATGCCCATAATTCAAGCAAACTTTCGGCTATATTGTCAAGGATAAAGAAGACATGGATTGTCAATTTGAACAAGAGGACAAGGGCTAAGGTAGGTGGATGTTTCTTTTGAATTTTCTAAGATGATTCCCATGCTAATTTTGCCTTATTCCCTTGCAGATTTTTGGCAATTAGAGCTGAGTATAGCATTTAATTTTTGTCAATTGAAGACATGAGAACATGCCTAGTTAGGTAGGTGTTTTATTTGACTAATTATACAGCAATCAAAATTGCTTTTCTCCACACATTTTCGGCAGCCACATGATAGGAAATTGGTTGATTTGTTTGTTTACAACCTTACACATGTGCAGATCTACTTTATGTATTTTAATTTCATTTCTTTTCCTAACTTCTTCTTCTTGTCTTCCTGTAGGTTTTCGGCAGTGTTAGGCTACCAAGACTGAGCTTCTTTTGACATAATGTCACATGGTGTGTGCAAGGATGAGTCACCATGTCTACTTGACATTTTATAAGTCTTTTCTTGCCTTTTTTACTAGCAAATATCGGCCACTTATGTAGCCATATGGGACTGATTTTTAACTTGGTATTTGTCACATTATATTGTATTAAGATCATGTTGTAACATGTTATAAGTCACAACATTTATTTGGTACATTTATACTAAGGTAAAAGATGAAAGTTACTAAGGTAAAATGCTGATTTTATAGTACATTTTGATCTGATTTTTGGCCCCACTTGTGCTATGAGTTTAGCATTGGCATTAATTGATTTAGATGTTCAATTCCTCCCCATTTAATATTCCCAACTCGTGGCTCCTCAAGAATTTCAAGGTAATAACGTAGAACGCGTTTTTATAACACCTGAGGGTGTGTTTTTGTGCTTAAAGGATATTTTGGTAAATAAGCGGTCACTACGAGTTCCAAGTGTTTATAAACATTGTTTATAGTCAATAATGATACATTAAGGTGTTACATTGAGTTATATGGGGTTATATCAACTCATGACACAATTTCCGGGCTACCTGGACACTCCCGGGGCAAAACATGAGCGTTAAGAAATTCCCCCGAGCACTTTGTTTATTTTTAAAAAAGTAGCTCGAGGGTTCTATTTATAATGATGAATAATGATGTTAGGAACTCTAATAATGAATTATATAGGAGTTTGTGCCACCTCGGCACTTCTCCGGGGCATTCCCGGGGGTTTATGGGACCCCCATCGGGCACCTCCGAGCACTTTGCGTTTAATTGAAAATTTAGCATGAGGACTTCATCTTATATGTTTAATAAAGTGTTATGGTGCATTTGGAATGAAGTGTAATGCTTTACTTCATCCTATAAAGTATTTCTAGGGGTTTCCGGGACTTTCGGGCCTTAAGGGAACTCCCGGGCCTTTTGCATTTTTACTCAGTTTTAGATGAGGTCCTGTGTTGTAAAAGTCATATAATGATCCTTGGTTGACTCGGTATGAGTTTATAGCTTATATAACTTTGGTTAGCTTAAGGTCCGGCTTAACGCCCGTTTTTGACCTTAAGGAGTTTAGGTGTGTTTTTAACGCCTAAGTGTTTATATGCTTTCTTAGGGTTTCATAATCCCCCAAATAGTATTTATTTACCATTATTTAATTATTTAAATGTTAGGGGTATTTCAACTACACATATGCCTTTAATAACCTCTTTGAGGATAGTTTTCTAGCTCATTTACCATTGGCTCCTTAGGTAGTTTATTAAGCATTTTAAAGCTCAATTTCCTAAGACACATAAAACTCTATTAAGGTAGTTCATTTACCTCTTTTTCTTCAAAACTTCCTCACTTGTTTTTCCTTGCTCTTCTTGATTAAAAATCGGCAAGGAGTTTTTGGTCACTTGTCAATCTTCTAATCAATACACAAGTAAAGATAATGAGCATTAAGCTTCTGGCTCAAACTCATAAATAAACCTTAGGTTATATAATGTCTAAAAACACAAAAATGAATGTTTTACCTTTGAATTGAATGGGAATTGGATTAAGTAGCAAGAGAGGACTCCACCTAGTCCTTTGAAGTTTGGAATGAAGCTAAGAATGAGCAAAAGAAAACACCATGAAGAGGTGATTTTCGGTCACTAACAAAACAAGAGGAAATATAGATTTTCTTTGGTTTTTCTTACCTTGAAGCAAAAGAGAACAATGAGGTGTAAAAATATGAGTTCAAGCTCCTCCCATGGTGATTCCTCTTGGCACCGGAATGGTGTTTTTGGAGATTTGAAAAGACAAGGTTGTAGAGCTTGACTAAACTAAGAGAATGGTGGTCTTGGAATTAATTTTGGAGCATGGAGAATGGTGATGAACTGTAGCAAAACCGATTGGAGAAGGGAGGAGAAGGTTGTAGACGGTGGGAACCAAAGAGAAAAGAAGAGAATGAAGAGAGAGGTTAGTTTTGAAAGATATTTAAGTAAAAAGGTGAATAGTTAACTTTACTTATTTCTTCTTCTTTTCCTTAACAGGCTAGTTAAGTGTGATGACTCACACCTTAAAAACCGGCCCCCCTTTAGGTAGTAAGATATTTTATGGCCTTGTTGACCAATTAAACAACTTATATTGACTTATGACTTATACCAGTACTATTTGAGCACTATTCATAAACTAGTGCACATAATTGTGACATTTTTGATTTCCCATTGATTTAGACTTCCTAATGTGATACTAAGTAGTACACATGTTTATTAAAGAGTAATGATGGTCATTTAGCCACTCAAAACCCATTTACAAGACAATTTTTCAAAAATGTGCTTTAAGACTCCTTAAAGCACATTTTGTGTTTTAACTTGTTTTCAAGCTTGGTTTTCTTTGGTAATTGATTTAACATGTTCATTAACATGTAAATAAGGTCTTGGTAGGCTCTTAGAGTCTTAACCAAGGTTATCCCAAGCTTAGAGCACGTTTTTGCTCTAATTGCCTTTATGGTATTTTTATTGTGTTTTCTATGATTTAAATGGTTCACTAACATTTATAGGGAACTTTGTAGCCTTAATATTCCATAGTTTAATATTTAAACAACACTCAAAGGTTTGGGGTATTTCAGGCCTGGTCGTATCCGCCACCGTTTGACTTGGCGGTTCCAAGTCCTCCTCCTGCCGGTGTAATCCAATCTCCTCCGACCAAAATTCGTTGATACCCACTGAACAAAAAATTCCTTCAATGTCAACAACAACTTCTTCATTGATCATTGCCATTTTGTGAGTCTCTAGATGTACATATACTTCCGGGTGTCTAGGCATCTTTTGCATATCATTCTCTATTGAGACTACAGACCCCAGATGTCTGGTAATGCAGTGGATTGTGGCCTCTGACCATGCTAGGATGGGAATGTCTTTTATGGCAATTCTAGTGCTCCTTGTTATCATTTGATCATTGGGATGCCAAGCCTTCTTTATCCACCCTAAATCTACTCCGATATTCGAGGAGATAAAACTTTCTACCTTGGAGTAAACCTTAAAAATGATGCAAAATTTTGTGTTTGAGAAACATACAATTTCTTCAATCTCGCCTTCCCATCCTAGCAGCTTATTGACAATGAATTTTCGATCGGTGTGCAAGGGTGTAATAAGTGATGCACCTCTGGCTAATCGTTCTTGCATGATAACCGAGGGATAAAGACTTAGAATACCTGTTGACCGTGAATTTAGCCTGGATGATGTTGCTGTATGGGGCTGTTGAGGGGGGTTCTGCACCGGCGGCGGTGTAGAAGGCCTTTGGTGGGTTGATTCTGTTTGAGAAAATTATGGTTTTGGTGCCCAAATTTGAGGTGGAACTCCCAGGGGCAACCTCCGGTTAAATGCTGTTTGAATTTGGAGCTTGCTCCCATATATTATCATACCATTAGTTTCAAGAATTGCTTCATCCGCCTCCGATTTTAGTCTGTATTCGACAAAACCATATCTTGTTTTTGTGCGTATTCTTGGAGTCTTGGGAAGTCGGATGCCAATTATCTGTCCAAATTTGTCGAAGAGCTTCCAAATAGTGCTTGACCTGGTGGCTGGGTTGATGTTGTCTATGAACATGGTCGCTCCTGGAGTTGATTTCCTGGATGGGTTGATGTTGTATATTACCATAGGTGTTTAAAATTCTGTATTGGATTCACTGAGCGACAAAGGATGTTGATGACGGCAACCAAATGAATTGAAAAGTTACGGCGTGGGATTGTACGGTGGTTGCAAGGATGTTTGGGCAATTAGATGGCGGTGACATGGAGGAGCGTTTCAGGGTGACAAGAAAGGGGAGAGAGAAGGGAAAGAGAAGATGGAGAAGAGAGAGGAGAGAGCATTTTGAAATTTTAAAAGTTCCTTCTATAACTGAACAATTACGAATAGCTTGTTAGCCCTGCTCATCCATATGTTGAAGGATCTGGGTTGAGTTTGGATTAGTCGAACAGAAAATGGACTTGAGGTGCAGGTAACGTTTTTTTTATGCTTCATTTTGGCCTAAGAGGTTTGGTTTGGAGTTATCCACATTGCAGGTGTGTTGCCAGGTCGCACGGCCTATTTGTTTGTATGAAACCGAAAGCTCTCGAGTATTTGACCATTGGTGAGTGGGAGAGATGTTGGTTATTTTATTTTAGTAAAGATAATATTTATTTGTTAAATATTGGTTACAACCAACATCAAATAAATATTGATAAAATATATGTTATTATTATTTCCTTCTGTTATTATTATATATAGAGACTCTGGAATTAGTTTCTTGAGTGTGAAACATATACAGAAGCCCAAATTCCTACAAAATACAGAGGGAACCGTGTTAGGGTTTTTAGGTCATGGATAGTGTGGGGATTGTAGTTGTGGTTTCCTCTATCTCGTAATGAGGAGATTCATCAGGCTTATAGACAGGACGAGCACGAAAGGACAATTCGGTTGACAACGAGCAAAAAGATGATCCATATAATTTCACTGCGCTCAAGAGGGTAGGTACCCTAATCCTATATATTTACTATTATAGTATGTAAATATCTTTGTACTCTTTTACCTTTTTTTACATAGGACACACTGTACAAGTCATATAGACTTTTGTTCTATACGGTGCGACCAGCATCTATCAGGAGTATAATACAAAAGCATGTCTTCCTTGTTTCTATCTTCTTCTTATTCCTTCTTTTGTGTCGTCTTGACATACTTAAAGTAAATATAGAAGTAAACACTTAAATTGATGTACAATAGAGATTGAAGACTTTAAATGCCGGAGCAGTAGTTTTTATCTTCTCTATCTCATCATTCCACCAGGCGCAGCTGGAGGTGCCATGCCATTACCTTGGTTTTGCTTTTCCATATTCATGTGCCACCCTAAATTAATACAAAGAGGGATTAGTTAAATTATTACAATAATAAAAAGGCATGAAAAATTGTAGAGAGAGAGAGACATAGATGTTGACTGTATTGATGGTAGTTAAGTATAGCAGTATTGAGTACTGACCCAAGGCGGGATCGTATCCACGGTGCTGAAGCTCTCTATACTCTTGGCATAAGGCTAGACCTGGCAATTTGGGTCGCTGGGTCGGGTTGATATCAACCATAACCCAACCCATTTAAAATATCATTAACCCATGCCCAACCCAAAAATGGATGGGTCAGAAAATCATGACCCTAACCCAACCCGTTTAAAATCCTTCAACCCTAACCCAACCCACCCAACCCATTTTTTAAGCATACAATAATTTAGACGGATTAGGAGTAGACTTTAATAAAAAATCCAAAAACATCCAGTGCTAACTAATTAGGATGAAACAAGAGGAAGAGAAGTAATCTTGCTTGATCGACCCAACTTTAAACGGATTTCATGTTATGCAAAGAATGTAAAAGTACTACACCAATTTCCCATGAATAGAATAACACGTACTTTTTCCATAAGTTTATATTTATCAAATTGAGCATAAAGCTCTACCAGTGTTAGGGAGGAATCCTATCTAGATATGATCATGATCCTAGTGCCTTAATTAAGAGGGAACGAAAATGAAAATCTTCATTATGCATTAGAGAAATATACTAAAGACAAATCTTCTAAAGTTAGAAATAATTTATAAACTGTTTTTAAAATAATTACACCTGTTTAAAATGAGTGCTCATGCCTGAGAAAAGTAAAATCACAATCACTTAATCATTACCAACAGTTTTGGAACTTCTATGTAGCATGATATCTATATTGTTGGCTTCAAAATTCACTAAGAGGTCTATAATCAAGATCCTACTTACAAAAAGTACATATCACCTACTTTTGTTCACAATTCTAGAAAATCTAAACATACATATGTTCTCAAGAACAACTATGGCAGTGAGAATAAGAAAAACAAACCTTCGGCAGAGATGAAGAGCGACATAGACATGAACAACGACGTAGAGAAGAAAAATGGATGTGAGTCTACAAGACGAGAGTATTTGAGTTTTCAACATTATGTTAAGGTCTGGTTGGGCCCTTTGTTTGATATGCAGCTGGTTAGGCCGTCTGTTTAGTTAAAAGTATGTGATATTATTAAAGGTGGGATAGTCCAACTGCACTTGGGCTTAAGGCTAAGGTATAGTTTCATATGAAAATAATATATATATATATATAATTGTGAATTACTTATTAACAAATATATTTTCGGGTTTCGGGTTGGGTCATGGGTTATGATCTCTACCCTAACCCAACCCACAAAATTAGCTTATTACCCTAACCCAACCCAAAGATAGATGGGTTAATAATCAAGACCCTAACCCGCAAAAATATGGGTTAGGTTCGGGTTGGGTTTCGGGTTGGGTTAAAATTGCCAGGTCTACATAAGGCACACCCCTCACACCAAAAATGGACACAACAGTCGGCGCAAGTACCAGCTTCCATTCCGTACTGCATCTTCATTTTGGATCTGTAGGTGCAGGAATAGATCCACTGGCATCCAGTGAGCGCCAAGAGAAGTCCATACACGCCGCCGCTGATTCCACATGCTACGTTTATTCATGATCAATATATGGAGTGTTTTTAATCAAAAGTAATTAAGTTCTGGTCGGTAGGTAGGTAATCATGTATATTAATTTCTCGATTCTTGTTAATAAATATATACTTACATGTTTGTCCTTTGTCAACTATCTCAGCTATCCGTCCGAATGTAATGCACGGACACCAACAAGTGAGACAACCTGAGAAGAAGAGGTGCAACTTCATTAGTTATAAGTAATACCAATTTAATTCAATTTGCCAAAGCAATTATGTATGAGTAGATAAATTAACTATTTGACAGAACGAATTAGCTTACAATGTGGGACATCAGAGAAGCAGTCACAAAGCCCAGTGCTCCATTGACCTTGACCAGGCGGGTAGTAGGCAACAGCTCCCTTATTTTGGTCTGATGCCACGGGCACACCGACAGCTGCCATGATCTGAAAAAGGGCTATATTATATATAAACCAGAAAGATGAATTACTGTGTTGTTGTGGATTGTGTCGGATGTGGTCAGGTATGGAGGAGTACAAGTAAATGTAGCCAAGTTAGCTATATATATTTATAAATTAAAACAAGAAAAATGAATAGAGTTTGAGAGAGCGGGGGAGCGGCGCAGCATAGTGGTTTTTTCCTTTTTTTTTAATTTTTTCTATTTCTTTATCCTTATCAAATAATAAAAAACTTTAAATTGTTGTAACTTTTAATATATAAATTCAAAATGAAAAATAATTATATCATTGTTCATCTAAATTCAAGCTCTTCAAAACAAGACCAGTCATGGATATGTTTTGATAACTTTAAAAAAAATATTTTTACATGTATAGTGCACAAAACATAAAAAAAACTTGTACAGATGGTCATACAAACCTGTATAAATGTACATTAAAACATGTACATCCACACGTAAAAACTTGTACATCATCGCAATAACTCGACAGGTTTTTAGGGTTTGTGGTAGCTGGTTTAGGGTCGTTAGACCCTAAACCCGCCACTGCAAACCCTAAAAATGCCTTCGACGTTTTTTAGCTATCCTAGGTTGGGTTTTGGGGTGTTTTGGGGGTAGGGTAATCTACTTGGAATTTGTTTCGTACTTTATATTGTATCAACTAACTCGACAGGTTTTTAGGGTTTGTGGTAACGGGTTTAGGGTCGTTAGACCCTAAACACGCCACTGCAAACCCTAAAAATGCCTTCGACGTTTTTAGCTATCGTAGGGTGGTTTTGGGGTGTTTTGAGGGGGGGGGGGGTAGGGGTAGTCTATTTGGAAACCGTTCTAATTTACATTGTAGCAACTAACTCGACAGGTTTTTAGGGTTTGTGGTCGGGGTTTAGGGTCTACCAGCATTTTTTAGCTTTCCTAGGGTGGGTTTTAGGGTGTGTGGGGTTAGGGTAATCTATTTGGAAGCTGTTATATACTTTAATGTGAGAACGTACATATTTTAATGTGAGAATGTACATGTTTTAATGTGACGATGTACATGTTCAAATGTGAGAATGTACATATTCAATTATGAGAATGTATATGTTTTAATGAACATCTGTACATGTTTGTATGGCCGTTTGTACAAGTGTTCTTCCTTATATGTACATGTTTTTATCTAAGAATGTACATATTTAATGATTCGTACAAATTTATATGACTATCTATATGTTTTTAATGCGAGGATGTACATGTTTTTACGTGAGGATGTACATGTTTTAGTGAACATTTGTACAGGTTTGTATGACCATCCGTACAAGTTTTTTTACGTTCCGTGCACTATACATGTAAAAATAATTTTTTTAAAACTTGTCAAAATATATCCATGATTGGTCTTGTTTTGAAGAGCCTGAATTTAGGTGAACAATGATATAATTTTTTTTCATTTTAGACTTATATATTAAAAGTTATAACAATTTAAAGATTAAGTGATAATTTTTTTAAAAAAGAAAAAAACTAAAGCTAACGGCGCGGGCTCGCCTGCTGCTACTGCTTCCTCCTTGGATGTAGCTACTCTCGCTAAAGTTAGTTGTAGCCTAGACAGACTGGGAAATATTGTTTCTGAAAGAAGGCGGCAGTATTTATAGACAACCTAACCGTGGTGAACAGCGATATTAATATGACTTGGTGCGGATTCAAACAAAAATATGTTAATATCACTTGGTGGTGTACGATAGACCGTGAAACTTCACAAGCGATAGTTGAACAATTCTTCTAGCGCGTTCAATGTCGGCTTCAAAACGCAGAATAATCAGCGTTCACTTAAAGCTAAATCCAAGTTTGACAAATGTATTTTTGTGAGATATGTAACAAATCATAAATTGACAAGTGTCTTTCATAAAAATGAGATTAATCCTTAGAATTGCTTGTATAGAACGTATAGAACGGGGTCAAGTCAACTTTTGTTGGCTAGCTTGCTACTTGCGAATAATGTTAATATCCTATAATAAATGATTGTATTGGTGGGGAAATCATGATAAGATCAGTAGTGCCCGTCTTTGCATTGGGGCCCTCTATATCATTTCAATGGCCGATGATTGCATTAAAAGGAGGAGATTAGATATTTTCTAAAAAAAAGGAGGAGATTTGATAAATAATTAATATTTACATTTATATATATAGTAGGTAAGTACTACTATAATTTAATTTCCTTTGAGCGGAACAAATGGAGTCGAATGAAAGGATGGAAAAGGTAAAATATTTCTATTGATTTTTTTGTTTGTTTGTTTGTGTTAGGATAATGAAACGAATAACCAGACAACGGTGGTTGGTTAACAGTTAATGGTTACTCGCTGTTGATTAACTGTCATTAATTATTAGTCAATATTATAGATCATTGGTCAATGGTCATTGGTTAATAGTTATATGTTACCGGTTAAAGTGTATTGGGAAAAAAATGTCATTCTCTAGTAGGGATGGTTCTGCTTCTGCCGGTTCCGATTCTGGGAATTGTGTTTTCGGATTCGGAACCAGTCCTGGGCGGTTCCGGGTGATTCCAAAAACTGTATTCGCTTCGGATTCGTTTAAAAAACCGGTTCCAACCGGTTCCGGTTCCTATCAGTTCTGACCGGTTCTGGGGTGGTTCTGACTGGTTCCGGAAAAATTCGATCGGCTCCAGTTTCTTCGTTTTGGCTCTAATTTGAGATCTGTTTGCGCGCACATGTAGCTCTTTTTGTCCACTTTACTCCTAGATAGGTTATTCCTTAAGTTTATTGAAATACCCACAAATTTCCGAGTTAGGATAAGTATAGTATAAGGTTGGCATGAGAAGGGTAAATGTTATATTAAGATAAATATAATAAGGTTGTAAAGTGAAGAAGGGAAAATGTGACCAGGGGTCCAAAAGGAAGCATGAACCAGTAGAACGAGGAAATAAAGAAGAACTCGCTGCGACTGGGCAAATGTGACCGAAAGTAAGTACGAGAGAGCAACCGGTTGCAAAAGACCGGTAGCTAGAAATTGTGACACCCTGAATTTTGCCTTAAATCATAGTTTATGAAATTACGAATCTATCGGTGAAAACGGCGTCAAAACGGACTCCAAATGAGTCCTAAAAGTGAAAAACTAGCCTAGTCCGAACTTGTGTCCGGACATTGGAGGTTCGGACACAAGCCGAAGAAAATTAAACTGCGTAAACCCATTTGTCCAAACTTGTGTCCGGACATTGAGGTTCGGACACAAGTCGAGACATGAAAATTTTGGAAACCGAGTATGTCCGAACTGGTGTCCGGACATCAAAGTTCGGACACAAGTTGAGAGTTTAGAAAACTGATAACCAGAGATGGCCGAACTTGTGTCTGGACTTCGAAGTTTGGACACAAGTCGAGAGTTTGGAAGGTAGAAGAACACAGTGTCCGAACTTGTGTCCGGACTTTGAAGTTCGGACACAAGTCAAGTTTCAAAGTCCCGAAAACCATTTACGCGTGTCCGAACATTGGTCCGAGCTTGCAAGTTCGGACATAAGTCGAGATTTACAAGTCGAACTCGTTCTCGCACACTGTCCGAACGTTGATGTTCGGACAGATGTTCAGACATGAAATACCCCGTAATTAAAAACAGTGATTAATTAGACTAATAAGTAATTTAGAAGCTTAATTAAGTATAAATAATCATGAGGGAACAAATCCCGAAGAAAACGGATCCTTAAAATGGATTAAAATCACTAACGAACCTTAAAGCACGTTTTTCGAGGTAACCGGGAAAACGTGTCTTTAAGCGGGTCAAATAGACTCGTAACAATTTTGGTCAACTAAATAATCATTAATAAATATTAGTGAAGCTTTAGAACCAATAAAATCAATAAAACGAGAAAATAGTAAAAACTGTCAAAAACGGGAAGTTGTGGGTAGGAACATAAATAATCAAGACTTATGTGTCCACTTTCAAAATAAAAAGTAAGGTGGTATGGGTGTGTGCTGGTGTGTCCGATTTCCCCCCCACCCTCACACACTCACCTATCTCTCTTATTTACAAACAAACAAAACAATTAAAAGCAAAAGCAACTACATTACTTTATTCCCTCACTCACATTCTCTCTCTCCTCCACTCATTCTCTTCTCTCACGTAATAACCCATCTCCCTCACTCACTCTCTTCTTCCTCCTTTCCATGCGACACCCATGAGCAAAAGAACAACACACACACAAAAACCTCTAGCTTCTCTTCTCTTTGTAACCCCCTCAAATCTCTTCAAAAAATTATAAAAAGTATACCATTGGAATCCTCTCATCAAGAGCTACATTTCCATCCTTCCAAAATTCGAAAACAACAACTTTCATCTCCATGGGTATGGAGCATTTGGAGCTTCAAGACCACCCCTAGAACCACCTTCTTCTCCCTGTTCTATTGAGGTAAAAATCTTCTGAAACTCCATCTTTTTCTAGCCCTTAAGGGCAAACGAATTTGGAAACTAACCTCTTTGTGTACTCCTTGTACTCTAGCCGATTTTGGCCTCATTGGTGGAGTTGGAATCTTGTTCTTGAGCCTCCGCCATTTATGCAACCCCTTGTAAGGTAATGAAATCCTAACCCTAAAATATGCATTAAAGCTTTAAAGGAATGGTTAGGGTAATTATTGGTATTGAAATGTATATATGAAGGTTTGGTAGTGTTAGAGAAACTTGAGTTTAAAACCGTGGAAAAGAGTGAAGGAAAAGCAAGGAAGAAGAAGAAAAGAAACTAGTAAAGAGGACACGGTAATTACACTCATCTTGGTAACTTTGTAAATACTTATGTAACAGATTTTTAGTAATGAAAATCTCTAGTGTAAAATGATAGTGTACTAGTAGTGTAATGTGTAGGAAGAAACAAGATTTTAAACCCTTAAAAGACATTTAAAAACTGTTACAAACTAGTTTGGGAATGAGATGTTGTGCAGGAATTTTTAAGAGTGTTTTAGTGTTGGTAATTGTGTATGGGAGCCTTGTATATTGATGCTATTGAAAACAGGTGAATTGGGTAATAAGATGTGAGTGAAACAATGTGGTGAGAGTGTAAAAATATAGGGGAGGTTATGGCAAAATTTACCTAGGAATAGAACACTTGGTGTGTTAGAAACTAGGTGAATAACATGAGTTGTAACAGATTTTGTTTGAGGAAGATGGAGGGTAGATTGAGAGAGATAGATAATGTATTCTAAATGCACTAGGAGTGTTAGAAATGACATTAGAAGAGGGATCTATTTATGGGGAGAGTAAGTGTTAAAATCTGTAGCAAATGCAACTAGGAAAGACCTAGTGTGAGTGTTGAGATGAATTTAGAAACAAGTGTGTAAATTAGTGTAGGAATGGATGGTGAGTTAATGAATGAACTAAGGTGTATTAGGAGGTTTAATAAATGTTAAAACATGTGGGATTAAGTGTAGGAACAATGGGGAAGTAATGGGTAAGAAGAGGGACTGAAAACAGATTTTAAAACTGAAGTACTGGGCCGGACCGAACTTGCGACCGTACTTGCAAGTTCGGTCGAGCCCAGATTTACAAAGACGAGAAAGCTTCTGGAATGGACCGAACTTGCGACCGGACTTGCAAGTTCGGTCGGACCAGAAAATTCTCCCGTCTGTAACCTACTGGAATGGACCGAACTTGCGACCGAACTTGCGACCGGACTTGCAAGTTCGGTCGGACCAGAAAATTCTCCCGTCTGTAACCTACTGGAATGGACCGAACTTGCGACCGGATTTGCAAGTTCGGTCGAGCCAGAAAAATTCCCCAATGAAACCTTCTGGAATGGACCGAACTTGCGACCAGACTTGCAAGTTCGGTCGGGCCAGAAAAATTCGGTAATGAAGGCTACTAGAACGGACCGGACTTGCGACCGGACTTGCAAGGTCGGTCCGGTCTTACAAAAAAAAATTAATTTAGATTAAATAATAACTATATATATATATGTATACCCATATATATGTATATATATATGTACATGCATGTAAGTAAGCTAATATTAAGTAAGAAGATAAAACTTAAGGTAATGAAAAATAAGTCAGTAATGTGTACGTGTAAAAGTATAAGGACATAGTAAGTATGGATTAGTAAACATAGGAGTAATCGAGTTAAGTTAATGATAGTTATATTAATCATTCAATTGTATATGTACATAATAGGATTTGATTTGTGACACCGGAAGAACGTTTGGAAACACGTACAACGGTGAACGGTATGAATTCCTCATGCCCCGTATGCTACCTTGGTTACTCTGATTTGTGTGTTGTGTGCTAATTGGTCACCAAATAAGATAAATGCACGAATCGGAGTCACTATGCATACTTGTGGAAATGTAGTGATGTATTTTGTTGTATATTTCCTTTAAATCTTAGTTTGTATAATTCATGAAATGTATGGATGATAATGAATGTGTGTATGTATGATGCATTGTACTGTGACCGATTATTATTTGTGATTGGACTTCTAACTGATTCCTAACAAGCTAACCAATCTAACTTAAATTGGTAATTAAATTGGAATGAGTAGAAGTCCGATATAGTTTCGGCCACGCGTGAGGATGAGGAGACACAAGAGGTTGGATCCGATTCCAGACTCTTAAACTGGTCCGCGGCCCAAATCCCTTAAGTGGGTAGCATCCCGGATTGGTGAGTCAAGTAAATCCCGGAGGTGGGACGGAGTAGTCCCCAGGGCCGGAGGTCATACCGACTTAACTTGAGTATAAGTAAGTAAGTAAGAATGAGTAAGTAAAGTAATTGAAAGTAAGTAAGTGCAAGTAAGAGAAAGTAAGTGAAATGAGTAAAAGAGTAAACAGCATTCCGATTAACCCGGATGCGTAACTTGGCTAACATCGTGAAGGTAAGTATTGTATGCACTATTGTATTGATGCCTTGAATTGTGTAATGTATTGTATATGCATGAATGTTGAATGTAAAGCATGTATGTGTGAAATTAATGAATCGCATGTTTAGTGGACGTCAAATAGTCGGCGTGCCCTAGCTAGCACGCGGTATATGCGGAGTTCATGCGCAGCTTTTGCTGAGCCCCTAGGGGCACCGTTTTTACTACACGCAGGTACAAGAGAAGGATGAAGGCCATGAAGAGATGTAGCTAGTTCTTTGATTTCTTTTGGATTGTAAACAATGATTGATGAATGGTGTACTAAGTAGTACACGGCTGTAGCTTTTTGATTAGCCGGTGTACCATGGGGTACACCTTTTTGAATAGTGGAAGTATTGGATTGGGGGTATAGATGAGTAGCTTTAGAAACTCATTATTTTGGTAGGTTGAAAAAGGGAATGTAATTGAATATACTTTAAATACTCGGTGATCCAGGAATGGAAGTATGCTATCTTTTGTATTCAGTAAGTAATGTTTTAGTAGCTCGGTATATTATGTTCATCAGACCGTCACTGTAGATAGTAGTAGCCTAGCTAGCCGTATGGGCGGTTAGCGGCATTGTATCACCCGCCGTAGTAGTGTAGTATTTCCGCTACGATCTGATAGGATTAACAGGATGATTAGATGGTAAGCATAGGATTAACGGTAGGGGTGTTACAAGACACGACTAAAACTGTGAAATCAATATTAACTCTCGGGGCCTGTCCGAACATTGATGTCCGGACGGACGTTCGGACAGGTCTTGAAATGTGTTTTTAAGTGCCGAAACAAAGTCAAACAACATTAAATTAAACATAACAATGCTGTAAATAACCGAGAATCATTTAAATAAGTTTATACCACAATTCAACAGTAATAAATCAATGTAGAAAACTCATCGTACTCATAATTGTCAAAATAATTATAACAACTCAAATCATCCCAAAGGTTAGATAACAGCAGCGGAAATGCAAAATCTAAAGGGTGTTACCGCCACACTCTAACCATAAAGTGCTCAGGCTTAAAACCAACCAAATAAACTAAAGTGTTACCAACATTATTGTAACACCCCAACCGGAAATCCAATAAAAATAGCAGATGAAAGTCCCAAAACACACGGCGGAAAATATTACAGACGGTTGGTGCTACAACACCACCAGTCAACCCACGTGACTAGCAAGGCTAAAGTCCAAATACCAATCCACACGTTACGGTCTGAGCACTGAATACACACCGCTTAATTATAAACTCCAAAGCAACATACAACAGTAGAGAAATTAAACAAACTTGAGTAGTCCCATAACTTAATCTCTACCCCACCTACACTCGGTCGGGTAATCTCTTCTTCCTTCAGGTACCTGAAAAACATAGCCATCGAAATGGCTCAGCAAATAATGCTGGTATGAACCCGTGCAGCTTATAAGCTAGGGGGCCACACACAACTACTTGGTCATATACATGTGGTTCATTATTATCAAACAAATGTAAACACACGTCAAATAACACATACAAGTAGTCATACAATGACAATAATATCCCATTGAGAAACATGACTTCAAGAGGTAAAGTTAGTAATTTCTTTTAAAGCGGGTATGATAAATCCCGCAAGGGAGAACGTAGTCAACTCTCGTACTTAAATATGAGTGGGTATCTTACCCTCGAGAGAAAGTAGTCCTTCTCCCAACTTAAAATGTTCCGGTATTTTCCCAGTGAGTGGACAAAGTCTACACCCAAAACCACCGTCATGACGTATACTGTTTTGAGGACGACCTGAGATAGGTACAACCTCCATATTTGCATGCATGGCCAGAACACCTGGGCTCCTCGCTTCCCGTAGTTGAACATGATCAAGGTCTTATAAGGACGTAGTTTGTAAGGGAAGTTAGTGAGAAACTTGAGTGCAAGTTCTCGTACGTATGCACGTAGGTATGGTTAGAATAGTTCCCATACGATTATTAAACAATCACAACAATACACAAATGTAAGAGCAATGTATTTCATGCAATTATCTTGGTCGTTTATTTCACACAACAGATAGCACACAAGCCGGTGTAATCCGATAGCAAACAGGTTGCAAGAATCCATACCGTTCACCGCAGATGCACTGGGTAAATTCCCGGACCACGTCAGGTTAAGTATAGTCCTATAATTGAATTAACTGAGAGTATTATGGCAGGTTAACCCCGTATAAGATTCTTACGTACCGTAAAGTGATACTTGGTCTCTTGTTATTTCATGTGAGGTTTGTAGCCTTTATTTATGGTAGTTCTCTTTTTTTCCCATTTTCGTGATCTCATGCATAACTCATTATTTATATATTCATTGTATATTATTTTTTTATTTATTATTACCCTCACATTTATATGTATATATACATATATATTTTTTTTGTTTGATATTTATATCACATGATAATGATTGCCCAAATGATATAATAAATCCCAAATTGTTATTAACCTTTATTGACCAAGCTTTACTTAATTCTCCACATAACTTTCATTTATTATCTCACAACCCCAAATATTGTTTAGTGTTTACAAATTAAATTCCTTTTACTTATTTATCATATAGTTTTAATTTCATAATTCCTTAAGCTAAAGTTTCTTTTCTAATTCCCTCAAATATTCACTTAGGGTCATTTTAAATTTTAATTTGAACATTACACCATCAATTTCGGTTATTTACATTTTAACCCCTAATTACATAGTTTTAAGTCCTTAGTTAATTAAATTATAATTCCACCTCTATAATTTCGTTAATCACCAAATGGCCACAATAACTTCCAAAAATTATAGTTTGGCCACACTAAGTTTCGGCCTTGCCCTTTATTTTATTAAAATTACTCCTTTCTAATCCCAATTTTGGTCAACACATTGACTAACACCTTATTTAATTTCTTAATACACATATATAATCAAAATTTCACAAATCTCACGGCTGGACAACTAACTTTCCAGAAATTACAAATAAACCCCAAAACTTATTAATTTGTTATCTTAACTCCAAAATACTTATCTAACTTAACCAAAATTCATATTATCAATTCTTATCCTATATTTCATCAAAATACACCAAACTTCATATATATACTCTCGGCATTTACATGTTGTACTCCAAACTTTCTAAAATTCACAATTTAACCACATAACTTATTAAACTAGTCATTTAAACACTAGTAATTATTTTAACTTACCCAAGAATCTTAATATAAGTTTATATACTTATATATCTCATAAAACCCATATTACTCTATAAGTGTTCGGCAATTATAATATGTTACCATATAGTTTCTAAAACTTGATTTATAACTTATAATAGTTATACATAAATACATATGAGTCATATGACTCATCCAAAAATTATTGTAAGGTCTTAGACATATTATTAGCTTAAATTAAGATAATTTCCTCCTAGAACTTTCGACCATTAAATGCACTTATCATATATGGTTTTTGTGACATAAAAAACATACCTTAAGGTATTAACTTTAGTTTTTAAATTATAATTGTTATTGTTGGGAATTACCCTCAATATTCTCGACCTTATTAGTTTATAGGTGTTTACATAATTTTTTCACAATTTTTAAGAGCTTAAAACAAAGCTTAAAACATTAAGGATTAGCTTAATAAACCTGCTCTTAATAAGGTAGATTCTCCCACTTGATTTCTTCACAAGTCCAAGAGCTTTCATGGAGCTTAGGTATTTTACCTTAGATATTCGGCTCTCCTAGGAGGGATGAATAACCAACTTTCCTTCATAAAATTGATGAAGAAAAATATGTTTAGAGAGGTTGGTATTTTCGGACACAATTGTAGAGTGTCTTAGGAATTTTAAAGCATGAACATTACCTTAACTTGTTCTTGGTAGCCCTTTGGATTAATGTTGAATCAAGCTACCTTCCTAGGAGATTAATTGGTGGCGCACACTTGTAGTAGTATTAGGTTGATGTTTGCTTCAAGAGTTGATGAATAAGACTAGGAATTCAACACAAAAATGGAGATAGAAGTTAAAACTCCATTAATGGACTTAGGAGGTTCAAAGGAAGAAGTTGAAAGGAGATAGAAGAGAGCTTACCAACCGGCCAAGTGAGGAATGAGAATTGGCTAAGCTGCCGATGGTATTGAAATGGGAATGGAAAGAATTGATTTGTTAATTTGCTTAATGATTTTGCTTTAGTTAATTAAAATCTTAATGTAATAGCATAGCCCCTCCTTGTCTCTAGGTAATTGTTTATGTCATAATTTAGGGATTGATTGCTGTACTAATGACCCCCCCCCTTTAGCTAATGTTCTCGGCACATGTGGTGCTAAGTGGAGCTTGGATTCAATTATGGAGAGCACTTGGTAATTGTTTATACCTCACTTTAGACTAATTGACTAATCATTCATGTCATATGTGACCTCTTTTAGCTCTTGTTCTCGGTGCATATGGCTGAGAATTAGCTAGTTAATTCTCTTTGTGGTAGTCATAAGATTATGGGGTTATTAGGTAGGTATTATTCTTTGATTTTGGCTCCAAAAAAGTCTTCCATCTAGCTCTAATTTTCGGCAATGGTGGCTGGTAAAGGAGGCATATTATCTTGCCTTGTCATTGTTTAATTGCAACATGTATGTACTTAAGGTGTAGATCTACTTTCATTAGTTAATTCCTACTTTAACTAAAGCTAATCCAATCTTGTTTTCTTGCAGGAATTTTCGGTAATGGGGGCTGTATGGTGGGGTTTTAATCTTGTATTAATGTTGTATAATGGTTGGGAGAGTGATACTGTAACACCCCAACCGCTAATCCGTCCATTATCCTCTAATCAATCCCATACTTACCCTTCTCGCAGGAATACTTACTTACTCCCGGCGGGTGATACAACGCCGTTAACCCTCCAAGGTTAACAAGGCTACTACTACTTACCGTTTCGGTCTGACGATTAGAATGAAATACATACATACTACTTACTTTACAATACCAAATACTTAGCTTACATTTGATTACCGAGTATACTGAATATGAATTACATTTCATGACTACTTCCCAACAATGAAGAGTTTATACATCCTCTCCTTACTATCCAACCAAGGTTTCAATATCCAAAAAGGTGTACCACATGGTACACCGGCTACACAAAAAGGCCTTAGCCGTGTACAACTCAGTACACCGTTTCAATTCTACTATCTACCAAAAAGGATCACATTCCGTCCTTACCCTTCCGTCACGCCTCGCGGGTACCTGTGGAGTAAAAACATTCCCCCTAGGGGGTCAGCTTACGCTGCATATGATAACCGCATACCCCGCGTACTAGCGAGGGTACGCCAACTAATTGGTCGGGTACATGCGGTTCGTTTCATTCATACATACATACATGCTTTATACAATACAATACAATACAATACATTCCATACACAAGGCATACATACATACAATACATACAAGAAGTACAATACAAGTCATCCATTCATACTTACCATACTCACCGCATCACGGAGATACAATTCTCCAATACATACAAGGTCTTGTTAGCCTCATTACACACCCGGGTTGATCGGGTGTTCAATACTTTTTACTCCAGGTCAATGACTTACAATAGTCAAGACCAATACAAATACAATACTTACTCCTTACATACTTTACTTCCAGTTAAGTCGGTATGACCTCCGGGCAGGGATTACTACATCCCACCACCGGGCTTTAGGGTGGCCCACTAATCCAGGTTGCTACCCATTCAAGGGATTTGGTCCAAGGAAAAGATTATAGCCAGGATTCGGATCCAACCTCTTGTGTTTCCTTATCCTCACGCGTGGCTGAAACAAACTACTCTCATACTTTCTACTATTCCATTTTACTCATTACTCATGTTAGGAGTTAGATGGTTAGGAATTAGTAGAAGTCCATACTTACTTCCCATACATACATACAATACACAAGTACTCATACTTACACATACACTTCCTTTCCACTCATACATTTCATGAATTATACAAACTAAATGTTCAAGAGCATAAAACAAGAACAATATAGTTCAAACACGATTAAGTGCAATATAAGTCCGATTCGTGCATTTATCTTATTGGTGATCACATAAGCACACAAATCGGGGTAACCAAGTTAGGATACAGGGCATGAAGAAATCATACCGTTCACCGTCGTAAGGTACTACCGGTTCCTTTGGAGCTCAACTATTGGATCCCTATACATACATGAAGTAGTATGATCAATGATCTATTATTGATCTACTTACTCCTTCATTGATACTTTCAATGTATACTTACTACTTCATTACTTTCTCACTTGGTTATAAAACCATCCTTCCCCTTACTATTTCTTACACTTGCTTCCTTATTCGTTTACTTACTTTCTTACCATTATTACTTCATTAATGGTGTGTTACTACATATATATGCATGTGTGTATATAGGCATATATATATGTATATATGATTACTATAATCATATAATTAAAACATTTTTTTTGACTCGACCGGACTTGCGACCGACCTTGCAAGTCCGGTCCATTCCAGTAAGCTACATCGGGTGAAAATTCCAGGGCCGACCGACCTTGCAAGTCCGGTCCCAAGGTCGGTCCATTCCAGTAGGTTTCGTATTTGAAAATTTTAGCCCGACCGACCTTGCAAGTCCGGTCGCAAGGTCGGTCCATTCCAGTAGCTTGCATTACCGAAATTTTTCTGGCCGACCGAACTTGCAAGTTCGGTCGCAAGTTCGGTCCATTCCAGAAGCTTTCATCTGCGGAATTTTTCTGGCCGACCAAACTTGCAAGTCCAGTCGCAAGTTCGGTCCATTCCATAAGGTTTCAGACGGGAGAATTTTCTGGTCCGACCGAACTTGCAAGTCCGGTCGCAAGGTCGATCGATTCCAGAAGGTTTCCCGTCTTGTAAATCTGGGCTCGACCGACCTTGCAAGTTCGGTCCTAAGGTCGGTCCGGCCCAGTACTTCAGTTTTAAAATCTGTTTTTGGGTGTTTTCTTTACCCATTGTTTCCCCAATCTTTACCAATGTTTCCCCACATGATTTAGCACTATTTACACGCTCTAAATCACCTTAATTCATCCTCCAAACTTACTACTCCATTCTTACACAACTTACACCAAATTTCCTCATTTCTTCCCAACACTTGCATCAGTTTTCATTCTCCCTTTGCTACAGATTTTGTTTCCTCTTCTTATGCTACAGATTTTCATTCAAACTTCTATCCCTCATTACTCCCTCAACTAATGCTACTCCTAGTATCCAAAATGCATTACTTTGCATCCTATATCTTCACATTACCTACACTCTTTTCAAATCTATTTTAAACTACAAAACACTCCTCAACTACACCTAGTTATTACCTAGGTTACTTCCTCTTCTTAAACACTTAAGTCCTCTCATTCCTACACAAAATTCGACATAGTCTCCCCTATATTTTTAGCTTTCTCCACACATTATTTCAGCTCACGTTTTCTCATTCTCACAACCTGTTTATACAATACATTATACTCACAATTCAACACCACTACACACATTAAGATTCCTGCACATATACATACACTACCCATGGTTTTCCCAAGCTTTTAAACTTCATTTAAAAACTTCCAAAACTGTTACATTCTCTTCTCCAATACATTACTACATACTCATTACTCATTACTCAATTCACTACTCATTTTACTACTCCAAAAACTGTTACAATACACAATACAAAACTAGTTCAAGGTATAGGTAATTACCTTGTCTTACTAGTTTTCCTTCTTTCTTTTCTTCTTCCTTCCTTCTTTCCTTCTTCTTTGTTCTTCCTCACACAATGCACAATACTACAACCACCATACCCATACACATTACCATTTTACATTCATTTTTGCTTCAACCCTAGAATTTAATGTTTTAGGGTTTAGGAAAGAGCATTACCTTCCAATGGATGAGTGAAGTTCTTGACTAGCAAGAGAACAATATTCCTAGCCCAAGAAAGAGCCAAAATCGGCTGAAGCAACAAGGAACAAGACATTCAAAAACTGAAAATCTTTATAATGCCAATGAGAGCTAGGAACGAAGGGTTTTCGAATTTCTTTTTACCTCAAGATGATAAGGAGGTGAAGGTGCTTCTAATGGTGGCCTTGAATCCTCAAATGGAGAACACCCACCGAAATGAAAGTTGAGCTTTTGGATTTTTGAAAGGATGAAAACGTTCTCCTTGGCAAGGGGATTCTAGTGGTGTAATTTTTATTGCATTTGGAGGGGATTTGAGTACTCAAGGAGAGGAGAGAAGTGAGGAGTTTTGTGAGCTCTCTTCTTTCTCCATGGAAATCGCAAGGTAGAAGAAGAAGGAAGAAAAGAGAGAATAGAGAGGGGTGTGTACGTGAGGGAGGATAAGAGAGTAGGAGAGAGAGTCTTCTTTTTCTTTCTTTATTTCTTTGTCCTTTTGTGAGTTAAAGGAGTGAAGAGAGTGAGTGAGAGGGGGGGGGGGGGAGAAAAATCGACCGGCCCCATATACACACACAAGGATTTTAATTTTCTATTTGCAAAGTGGACACACTAAGTTTGTTTATTTGCATTCTCACCCCACAACTTACCGGTTGTTACAGTTCTTACTAACCGGTACCCGTTTTCCGGAATTTTCTCGTTTCATTAATTTTCTTTGTTCTAAAGCTTCACTAATATTTATTAGTGACTATTTAGTTGACCAAAACTGTTACGAGTCTATTTGACCCGCTTAAAGTCACGTTTTCCCGGTTTCCTCGAAAAACGCGCTTTAAGGTTCGTTTATGCTTTTAACCCATTTTAAAGGTCCGTTTTCTTCGGGATTCGTTCCCTCGTATTTATTTAAGTGTAATTAAGCCTTTAAAAAAATATAATTAGCCTAATTAATCACTGTTTTTAATTACGGGGTATTTCAGATACATAAAGCTTACATGTTAAATATGAAATTTAAATCATGTCTCATGTGTATGTATGTAACCGGTTTTATAGTAAATAAGCTACATATGTTTTTGTTAATTATGTCCTAGTATTACCGGTTTGGTCTTGCTTATACCACAGATTTTTGTTTGCTTAAACACCTAAGTATACTACCGTTAATTACATGGTAATTGCTACAGATATTGTTTGATTAATACAAGTGTATTAGCGGTAATTATAATGTGTATATTAGTAGGTTTAATTTGTCATAATAATATATACTCTTATATAAAGTAGGTACATTAGGTAGTTAATTATTTTACTAAGTAAAAGTTTGTAAAATAAGTCCTAAAATCTATACACAAATCTAGCAATTTTGGATAGATTTTATAACTTGCAATGTCTTGTATTATTTGTAATGTTATAACATTCTTTATGTATTATGATTTATATTTTGTGTTAAGATTATGTAATATAAGTTGTTACCTTGTTTAAAGATGTGTTCATATTTATTTTAGTATTTATAAATGCCGTGCATAAAATATTTTTACGTTGTCCGTTAGTATTTTTAGCGTTCTCGAATCGAACGTTGTTATGTTACGAGTTGTATAAACGTTCGTGTTGATCTTTCCTTGTTGTCACTCGCTGTATCGAGCTTGTTGTGCAAGGAGTTTAATCCTCGTTGTTAATCGTACATAAACGTTTTGCGTGAATATGTTAAGGCGTTAATAAAATTATGCCCGTTAGTGTTGATGGTAAAACGACCATTCTTACATAAACGTTTGCGTGCATGAATTTGCATGTGCACGCGTAATACTAATTTACGTAAACGTTCACATGCATGCATTAGAATGCGTATGTAAAGATATTATTCTTAGTTCAATACTATCATTTCTCGTTATTTAATAGTTTTGTCGAGTTAATTAGGTTTGGGGTATTTCAATTATAAAACCAAAAGTATTGTTCAACATTACAACTCATCTCATACAGTCTGAAGTTTAAATCCGGTCATCCTAGGCTATGTGATAGCGCATCCCAATCCCCAAATCAGCCATAAGTACTTGCGACCAGAAAACAACAATAGAAAACGTGAAGGGATCGCGCAAATCAGCAAAACTGAGTAAACATTTCCTCAACTTGTAAAATACGTTTTGAAACTCATTTTACATTTACAAAATAACAATTCACACCATATCGTAAACCACTTCACCAACTCCAAATTACCATTAGCAAAAACATTGCAGGGGAGAACTTTTAAAGAATCAGATTTATTGGTATACATAGACGACACCCAATTCGGGGTCGCAAAATGGAATCCTACCTCACTCTACATCCTTAAGTGTGCTCACCCCCTAGAAGGTAACTTATGACCCAAAGGAGTAGATCATTAGAGCTTAACTGCAAGTAATGTCTGCAGGCAAAAATAATATGAATATCCATGGGGTACAAAGTACCAATAATTTCACGGGGCACCATAAAGGCACCAACAATATACACGGGGCACCAAAAAGGCACCAACAGGCCAACAATCAATCTAGAGAAAGTCTCCCAAAACATTTTACCACAACAATTATAAAATTCCTTGCACTAGAATACACGGGGGAAAATACTTCCCAAATTTCCACATTGACAAAACCACGTTAAATCCAATCCATCGATATTTTGCAAAATACAGAGATATAGGACGTTGAGCACAACATTTACCTGAATACGCTCACCACAACGAGATCACCCGGCTAGATCAATAGTAACGTCATTCAGAGAACTCGGAGTCTAGAATTATAAGTAATGATTCTATCAAAGACTATCGAAACACTAGCGAAATAATTAATTAACCTTATCAGTAGATTCCCCTTACCCTTCTACCTAATCCATCACCAGAGAAGCAGCCTAGCGGCGATGGGAAAATAAGAACGTGAATTAAGAAAGTTTGAGAGCTTGAGGAGAGAGAGGAGCGTGGAGGTGGTATGTTGAAGATGAAGACGATCGTGAGATCGATCGTGTTATTAAATATAACTAAATAAAATAATAAGAGGATTATAAAAATTAATAATTAAGTATATTCAGTTTAGAGAAGGAAGAATTAATAATTAGAAGATGAATTAACAAATACTACAATAATAATAATTTGAAAGTTGGGTAAATAAGTAATGTTAAAACTATAGAAGAATCTAGATTCAAGAGTTAGAAAAATAAGGAGATATTACTGAATTATAAAACAAAATAAGATAAGAATTTGAAAGTAAGTAAATAACGTTGTATTCTAAGAGATTCTAGATTCAACATGTTAGAAAAGTTAGGAATGTTATTTAATTAATAATCAAAATAAGAGAAAAACTAGTTGATCGTTAGGAAAGGACGAGGATGATTAATTATTTATGAGAGAGATGATTTCAAATTAAATAAATAATTACTTAATAAATGGATAAGGATGAGTCGAGATCGTGAATAGTGGAAACATATTTGATATTTAATATAATTTAGGAAGGAGAAAGATATTTTAGGAAGAAGTAAAATTCAACTTGTGCTCTTGGATGAAACAACAACAATAATAATAAATAATAATAATAATAATAATAATAATAATAATAATTATAATAATAATAGTAACAACAACAACAAAAATAATAATAATAATAATAATAATAATAATAATAATAATAATAATAATAATAATAATAATAATACTCATTTATTATAGTTAGCATAATCTGATTTGAACTCTCAAGACTAGAAGAACATAATTACGTCATTAGAGTTGGGAATAAATAATTAAATTTATATACATAAAATATTGATGTAAAGAAAAGGATTGAATTGTTGTAATTATTTTAGGAGACTAAAAAGGGTTATGTAGCTTCTCTGGGCCTCTATTAATATCCTTCCCGCCTAGCTACATCATAATATTATACTCACTCCGACTATATATTAATTTTAGTCCTATGTCCAAATTCGCTGGTATTTCATCTCATCCCACTTAAAAGAAAGCTTCGCCCTCGAAGCTAAGTCTTTATTCTCTAAATGGCAGGCTGATTCTGAACGTTGAATCCAACTGAACTTTACTCAAATCTTAAACTGTTACCTGCTCAAAAAGCTGAGGGTACTTCTTCTTCATTTCCTCCATGACCTCCCACGTCGCTTCCTCTGTCCCATGATTTGACCATATCACCTTGACCATTCGAGTGGACTTCGATCGGGTCTCTCTGGTCTTAGTGTCCAACACCTTAATGGGATATTCCTTGTAAGTCAGGTTCTGCTCAAACTCCAACACCTCAGGCTGTAGGACGTGTGACAGGTTGGGAACATAACGCTTCAACTGAGAGACATGAAAAACATTATGGAATTTCTCCAGCTCACCTGGAAGTGCCAACCTGTAGGCCACCTCCCCAATTTTCTCCAAGACTTCATAGAGACCCATGAACTTAGGGCTCAACTTCCCTTTCTTCTTGAATCTGGTTACCCCTCTTACAAGAGACACCTTCAGGAAGACTCTATCCCCTACCTAGAATTCAACCGGTCTCCTCTTCAAGTTAGCATAGGACTTCTGTCTATCCTGGTGATAAGTGCGAAATATATCTACTTATAGGGTTATAATTCTTCATATTTTTATAACAGTTCATGTCATGTTTCTCACTTATCATATACTTTTCCTTAGATTTATGTTTTAATATGAACTGATATATTTTATTGTCAAATGCAGAAAAAATCGATATTATATATATATAACAATCATCATCAAGGGCTGCAAATTATTGTCTCATGATTATATTAATCATGGTCGGTCTCTTCCACATTCACGTCGCATGACAATGTTGGTGGCAAGAAATTAATTACCACTCAGACTAGCACACTTTCATTACAATTCATACTACTGCATGTTCACGTGGATGATGAGGATTTAGCTAATTGTCATTGTACACTTTATCATCCACTCACGGTAATTCAAGCGACACCAACTACAGACCCACATTCACTTTTCTTTTACTTTCCAGCAAATAGACCACCGCCCCATCCATCTCCATCTGTTTCTTTTTCTTTCCAGCATGTACCATCATCATATCACCCATATTACTAACACCAATCAGACGTACAAAATCCTATAAATACAAGACCATCCCAGTACGGACCACAGCACGAAGAGGCTCTGCGCCTCTCTCTCATTTCTTCATCATCATTCAACATACTACCACCACATTAATCACCCACATATACCACCGTACACCATCTTCGCCAGACCATCAGCACCACCAGATCATCAACATATCATCACCACTTCCACATATTATCTTCGGTTATGTCTCTCTTTTATTTATGTTATTTTTATGTTTATTTTTGAGTAATTAATTAAGCTCCCCAGATTGGGGTAGTAAACCGAATATTTATATTTATTATGTAATCTTTTTATTAATTCATTAATCTAGTAGTTTAATTCCAGTTCTTCATCCGCTTTAATTCTCTGATCAATTATTAAAGTTATATTTGTAGTTTTCTAATCAACACGCGAGAGCTAAGATAGTAAACAAGACATAGGAATTAAACCTGATTAACGACTAGAAGTGTGATCCCGCCTATAGGTTAATCGGTCTCAAATAGAAACTGTTCTTTATGCGATTGGTTGTGTCCGGATTAGAGCATTAGTCTGCTGCTAGTTCTAGCAACTGGTTAAGATTCGTTAGACTTAGTCGTTGACGAATTAATTATAGTTTATGCGTTTATTGCAGAATTAGAAAAGAATATATTAATAGATTAAAAAGTAAAGGTTTGCAGAACAATCTGGGGTGCTTCCTGTTATTTAGAATTTTATTCTTTATTTATTTACTCAATTTATTTTATTTGCTTTATTATTTTATGTTAGTTTGTTGAATCATTTATTTTTATTAAATTAAGTAAAACCTGAAAAAGTGACGTTTCCTGTTTTCTTAGTTTCGTTTCTCAGTTAGTAAATAAATTCTGTTAATTGTACGAGGTCCCTGAGATCGACAACCCCCACTCAATTCACTATCCCGCAAAACGATAGGTACACTACCTAGGTAGAAGTAGTCACATATTTCTGCTAACACCTGGGCTGCTTTCATTCGACTCTAGATGATTCGAACCTGCTCCATCGTCTCTTCTATATGCTGAGGTCCCAAAACTACGGTCTCACTGATGTCGCTCAAACACAAAGGGGTTCTGCACTTCCTCCCATATAAAGCCTCATAAGCAGCCATCTTAATGTTGGTGTGGTAGCTGTTATTATACGAGAACTCCACCAGATGAAGTCTGTCTGTCCAAGTTCCCTGGAAGTCCATAACACAAGCCCGAAGCATGTCCTCTAAGGTCTGGATGGTCCTCTCTGTCTGGCCATCTATCACTGGATGAAAAGCGGTGCTCAATTTCAACTTAGTACCCATGGCCTTCTGAAATTGATGCCAAAAATACACCAAGAATCTCGAGTCTCGGTTAGATACTATAGTCTGTGGCACACCATGATATCTTACCACATACTTAATATATGCATCCACCAGCTGACTCATAGACCAAGTGCTCTTTATAGGTATAAACCGAGCAGACTTGGCTAGTCGATCCACGATCACCCAGATCTGGTTGACTCCACCCTTCGCTGGCGGTAGCCCAACCATGAAATCCATAGAAATGGAGTCCCGCTTCCATTTGGGTACCTCCAAAGGCTGTAACAATCCTCCCATCCTCTTATGCTCAAACTTCACCTTCTGGCAGGTGAGGCATCTTGACGCGAATTCTGCTACCTCTCGCTTCATCTTCGGCCACCAAAACAACTTCTTCAGATCTTTGTACAGCTTATCTCCGCCTGGATGGACTGAATAGGGAGTATTATGAGCCTCTTTCATCAGTCGCTCCTTCTCGTCTGCACATTCCTGAGGAACGCACCAACGGCCTCTAAACCTGAGACTACCATCCTTGTGGATCTCGAACCCTTCTACCTTACCCTCCTTCAGCTTCTCTCGGATTCACTCCAATTTTGCATCGCCAAGTTATCCCTTGAGTATCTCTCCATAGACATCGGAAGAGACGCTCATATGAAACAGCCCCACCTCTCGTTCAACACCTCCTGACTCCATTACTTCTAAGTTCAATCTCTGGAAGTCACGAACCAATTCATCTGGAAGGACCCACATAGAGTTCACTGAATGACTCCTCTTCCTACTCAAAGCATCTCCCACCAAGTTAGACTTCCGCTCATGGTACATGATCTCCAGGTCATAGTCTTTAATCAGTTCCAACCACCTCCTCTGCCTCATATTCAATTCCTTTTGGGTGAAAATATATTTGAGGCTCTTATGGTCGGTGTATATCTTGCACGAGACACCATAGAGGTAGTGTCTCCAAATCTTAAGTGCAAAGACTACGACCGCCAACTCCAGATCATGCGTCGGATATCTGGTCTCATACTCCTTCCACTTTCTCGACGCGTAGGCTATGACTTTCCCGTGCTCCATCAAGACACACCCTAAGCCATATTTGGAAGCGTCGCTGAAAACCTCGAATCCATTTGTCGCTGAAGGCATGGTTAACACTGGAGTTGTGGTCAACCTCTCCTTCAACATCTAGAACGCCTTCTCGCAGTCGTCATCCCACTGAAATTTGATTACCTTCTTCATAAGGTTGGTGAGAGGCCTCGCTATCTTTGAAAAGTCTTTTACAAAGTGTCTGTAGTACCCTGCCAAGCCTAGGAAACTTTGGACTTCAGTCAAGTTGCTTGGTCTTGGCCACTCCTTCACAGCCTGAATCTTCGACGGGTCTACTGAAATACCTTCCTTGGTAATGAGGTGGCCCAGAAATGCCACCCGGTCTAGCCAGAAATCACACTTAGATAGCTTCGCATACAAATGTTGCTCCCTCAATGTCTGCAACACCAACCTCAAGTGCTCCTCATACTCCTGCTCGTCCTTGGAATATATGAGAATGTCATCTATGAAGAGCACCACAAACCGATCTAAGTAAGGGCGGAAGATGCAGTTCATGAGGTCCATAAAGACAGTTGGAGCATTCGTCAACCCAAAAGGCATCACCAAGAACTCAAAATGCCCATATCTGGTCCCGAAGGCTGTCTTCGGGACATCTCTCTCTGCAACTCGGAGCTGGTGATAACCCGACCTCAAATCAATCTTCGAGAAGATTCCCACCCCCTGAAGTTGGTCGAAAAGATCATCTATTCTCGGTAGTGGATATTTGTTCTTCACTGTGATCTGGTTCAGCTCCCTGTAATCAATACATAACCTCATGCTCCCGTCCGTCTTCCTCACAAACAGGACCGGGGCTCCCCAAGGCGATACACTCGGGCGAATGTATCCCTTCTCCAAAGTTCCTCCAACTGAGCCTTTAACTCCTTTAATTCTGATGGTGCCATCCGGTAAGGGGCTTTCGAAATGGGCGCAGACCCTGGCACCAAGTCGATGCTGAACTCTACTTCTCGGTCTGGCGGCATACCCAGAATCTCGTCTGGAAAAACATCCGGAAACTCGTTCACCACTCGGATCTCCTCCTTTTTGTCTGACTCCTGGCTCAGGTCTTGAACGTAGCAAAGGTATGCCTGTTGCCCCTTCTTTACTTGGGAGAGGATTGTCATTGTTGAGACAATCTTCACTCCGAGATTCTCCTCCACATTTCTATACGAGACTCTCCATCCCGACGGTCCTCTGAGAATAATCTTCTACTCGCTGCAGTCTATCCTCCCCTTATATTTGCTCATCCAGTCCATCCCTAGGATTATGTCCAAGTCGGTCAAGGCAAACTGAATCAAGTCTATTACAAAATTTTCTCCTTTTATATCTATACCTACGTCTTTCATCACATTCTTACAAGTAATCACCCTTCCCGATGGTATAGATACAACTACTGGTGAAGTTTCATTAACCTCTACTCCCAATTTCCCAACTAAACTATCAGATATAAATGAATAAGTAGCTCCAGTATCAAAAAGAATACGTGCAGGAGTACCAAGAACAGTGAAGGTACCTTCCAGCACGTCTGCCTATGCCTCAGCTTCGGCCTGACTCATCATGTTTATCTTCCCTAGAGCCCGCTGCTGGTTGCTTCGGTGCTCCCCTTGGCCTCTATTACCGCCATTTCCGCCCTCTCCACTGCCACGCTGAGGAGCATCCCCGCGCTGGTTCTGGTTCGGGCCTCTGCCCTGCTGGTCAGACTGTCTGTAGGAGCGATCACCATTGTAGCCTCTTTGCTGACTGCCTCCCTGAGGACTCTGGAAGCCCTCGAATACTCGATGCCCCCGCTTTCCACAGCGGAAGCAGGTGATCACGTTTCCCTCACAGTCCTTCCCTGGGTGATCTTTGTTGCACCTCTTGTAGTAGAAGTGCTTCTCCCGTCTAGGCTCTCCCGTCTGGGACTGTCTCTGGGACTGGTCGCCTCGTCTCTGATCACCTATCTGGTCTCCTCCATGTCTCTGCCTCCCGTCTCTGCGATCTAGGTGAGGCTTCCACCTCTTCTCCTGGTGGTGTCTGTGGGGCTGATCCTCTCGTCCCCAAGATTCGTCTCCTCCCTCCATCTTCCTCTTGTTGCCAGCCAGGACCTCCTTCCTCTTTTGATGCACCCTGTACAGGTTAGCAGCCTTCCCATATGCATCCTGGAGGGTCGGGATCGTCAGCACGCTGAGGACCTCCTGCAGACTCCAGTTCAGCCCTCCTACAAATCTCTGTACCTTCGACACCTCATCGGGGACCATCGTAGGTGCAAACCTGGCCAGCTCCAGAAACTTCGAATGGTAGTCCTTGACGCTCATCGTCAGTTGCTTGAGCTCTAAGAACTCCAAATATTTCCGCATTCTGACGTGCTTGGGGTAGAAATGCCTCCTCATGGCCTCCTTCAGACCATCCCAGCCGCAGTCAGGCCCCGCCAGTAACACATCCCTATTGTCCGACCACCAGACGTCTGCCTCGCTCTTGAAATAGTAGACGGCTGCATTAACCCTCATGTCAGCTGGACAGTTCGCTGCCTTGAAGATCTTATCGAACTCTCTAATCCAGTCCTCAAGCAGCACTGGGTCCTCCTCTCCCTTGAAGAATGTGGGCTTCAGGTGTGCAATCCTTTTCGTATAGTCCTCCAGCACGTTGTCCCTCTATGCCTACCTCTGGACTATCTGTCCCAGGTTGAGTGCCAACTCCTACAACTGCCTCATGGGGTCGTTGGTTGCCATCTGAGTTCGCCCGACTCCTGCTCCTTGTGTGGTATGGGAAATTCAATCTGTCAGCCAGTCCTGCACTCCCCTAGAGCCCTATGTGAACTCCTGATTATAAGTACTAAATTGTGTAAGCAATATCCACCCGCATACCCCTTATATTAGCTCTCTACCCCATGATAGAAGCTAGCGCATGTAATAGTTCTAATATTAATACATAATGCTCATCCAATTGAATTAATACCATCTCCAATATTATAATACATAACCAGAATATGTAGTTCAGTATCCATACAGTATAATACAACACACACAACATCGCAAGTACTGTAATTCCCTAAGACGGCTTACCCCACATTTTAATACCTTTTTAATCCAAATTTTATCTTATTTCGAAAACACGGCTCTGATACCACCTTATAACACCCTAGATTTTGCCTTAAATCATAGTTTATGAATTTACGAATCTATCAGTGAAAACAGCGCCGAAACGGACTCCAAACGAGTCTTAAAAGTGAAAAACTAGCCTGGTACGAACTTGTGTCTGACATTGGAGGTTCGGACACAAGCCGAAGAAAATTAAACTGCACAAACCCATTTGTCCGAACTTGTGTCCGGATATTGATGTTTGGACACAAGTCGAGAGTTGAAAAATATGGAAACCGAGTATGTCCGAACTTGTCTCCGGACTTCAAAGTTCAGACACAAGTCAAGAGTTTAGAAAACTGAAAACTAGAGATGTCTGACTTGTGACCGAACTTTGAAGTCCGGACACAAGTTCAGACATCTCTAGTTTTCAGTTTTCTAAACTCTCGACTTGTGTCCGAACTTCAAAGTCCAGACACAAGTTCGGACATACTCGGTTTCCAGATCTTTCAACTCTCGACTTGTGTCCGAACATGAGTGTCCGGACACAAGTTTGGACAAATGGGTTTGCGCAGTTTAATTTTCTTCGGCTTGTGTCCGACCCTCCAATGTCCAGACACAAGTTTGGACCAGGCTAGTTTTGCACTTTTAGGACTCGTTTGGTGTCCGTTTCGACGCCGTTTTCACAAATAGATTCATAATTTCATAAACTATGATTTAAGGCAAAATCTAGGGTGTTACAGAAATGCTAAAGAGCGAAACATAAGTAACGACCGGTCGACCGGTCACTAGAAACACCAAATGTAACATAAGTAACGACCGGTCGCATGTGACCGGCCGCTAGAAACACCAAATGTAGTACAAGTAGCGACCGGTCACCTGTGACCGGTCACGACAAGCACCAAGTATGATATAGGTAACAACCGGTCATCTGCGACTGGTCGCCAGAAGCACAGAATAGACACAAATAGTGACCAACCGCTTACATGCGGACGGATCAGAAGGGAAAAGTAGGAAGATTAGGATAAGATACTTACGAGATATTTCGTAGGCCTCCCTAGATATTTATGTGCTAGGGTGGCATGACTTGATAGGCCAGCTGGCCCAGAAAAGCACTAGAAATATGGGTTCACCCCCAAATGAATGGAACGCTCAATCAGAACTTACTGAATTTCTCTGTTTAATTGTCGTCTCGAACTTCTCTCCTCTCTGTGAACTAGATTCTTTTGGTAACCAGGTAATTGGGTAGAGTTCAAAGGATTTGATATTGATCGATCAGAAATTCACTTAGGGATTAGAGAAAAAACCGTCTGGACTTAGGAAACGACCTTTTCATTTTGGCGCCGTCTGTAGGAAACGAACAACTCAGATCTAGCAACCACAAATCCACCTTTGAGAGTAATAGTCTGAGGTAACATTCGAAACCAACGAATCTGAGATCGGAAATTGTACTCTTGCAGGTTAGGTACAAAAGTGGCACCCAGAACCAGGAAGAATTTGCAAACCAACAACGGAGATACCAGCCCGAACACCCCCGAGATGACGACCCACGATTCCATCTCCAAGAAGGACCTGGAAGTCATGCTGGCGAATCTCACCAGGACCATCGACGAGAAGATCGTGGAAGGGAATGAACTCCTATAGCAGGAATTGATGCAGAGAGACGAGGATTTCCAGCGGAAATAGGAAGAAATGTTGGAGGCGATTGACCTCCTGAAAAATTGAGACGCGAAAGGGAGCAACGAAGGAAAAAGAACCTAGAAGGAAGCCCTGATCACCATCGAGGAAGAAGAAGAGGATGACTCCATCGATATGAGCCTCTATCCGTTCTCCGAAAAGATCAGGAGAGCTAAACTCCCCCCGCACTTCGTCGCCCCGGCTGTGGAAAAATACGACAGTACCAGAGACCCCGCTCAACTTATCAAGAAATTCATGTTCGCCATGAATACCCAGGGGATCAATTCCCTCGCCCTGTGCAACCTGTTTTCGGGAACACTATCTAAAAGGGCTCTAAGCTGGATCTCAACCAGGCCGCCTCAATCCATTTCCAGCTTCAAACAGCTGACCGATGAATTCTAGCAATACTTCACGGCCAGGAAGAAGGTAAAAAGAGAAACAATAGAACTCATGGATGTGAAGCAAAGGAAGGGAGAAATTGTGAAGGAGTACAACGAACACTTCCACAAACAAGTGGCAGAAATTGATGATATCGACGAGAGGGTATTGATTAAGGCCTTCGGTAACGGCCTGGCGCACCCTCAGTTTGCTGGGAAAATAGCTACCAAGGCGCCCAAGACGCACGGAGAGCTGGCCGAGATGATCTGTGATTTCCTCAAGTCTGAAATTGCGAAGAATAAGGCCAAAGATCTGATGAACAACTTTAAGGTCCCTGCCGCGAGTGAGAAGAAAGGAGGACATACGGGCGGAACAGTTACAGCCGAAAGCTCGTCCCACGGGGGCAACAGGTACAAACCTTACTCCAAGACCCCAGCTACCACTTCCGCCCAAGGGCAGTAGCCCCCAGGCATAAGGGTCTTTCCGGCGATTCAGATAGACCAAGGGAAGTACGCCGCCGCTGTAAGAGAAGGACTCCTGCCTCCCCCGAAGAAGCCTCAACCGGGAGAGATACCGGTGGCATTCTGCGAATACCACAGGCATCGCTGCCACAGGACCATCAACTGCGCAAACCTCACGAAGGAGTTGAGGATAATCGAGGAAAACAAGAAGAAGGGGAAAAGAGGGCAACACATGCAACACTCCAACAGCCAGTCCTCCCGACCCAAATTAGAAGGGGAGGTTCACCCAGAGCTGGACCACAACAAGTCCTTCGGGGTAATTACAGGTCTGTAGTAAAAAGCCCAGGCTAATCCTCTAGGGAAAAAATGTAAGACATTCCTTTAAAAAAGAAAGGAGAATTGTTTTGTACCCCACCGGGAATGCTTGCTTGTTACCATTTTATGAAATTTTATCTGTTGCTATCTAACAAATATTTGCTACTATCTCGATGAAGTTCCTCGTACCAGCACATAGATAAACAATATCAACACAATAAAACAAGAAAACTAATAAGATTTCCCCTAAGAAAATTCACAGGCCTATTCTCGGAGGTAGGCCCGCTGACTCCTAACGAGAGAAAGAGGCATGTCCACGAAGTACACCAAGAACTTCCCGAGAGGAAAGCCGCTAAACACGAAAAACTCCCCCCGATCTACTTCACCGAAGATTATGAGGACGGGGTCCTGTATCCACACAACGATCCGCTTGTCATAAGGGCCCAGGTAAATGATCGTATGATGGGAGGAATCTTGATCGACAGCGGGGCAGGAGCGAATGTCTTCTCTGCAGAGGCGGTAAAAAAGCTCGAGATACCCGAAAGCGAAATCAAGCCCTATTCAGCCGTGTTAGGGGGATTTGTATGAGGAATCTCCGCTAAGTCATCAGGGAGCGTCGACTTCACCATCACCTTAGGATAGGGGGATGAAAGGTGCACATAAAAGTTGACGACCTTCATTCTTTCCGGACTCTCCAGATACAATATGTACCTCGGACACCCAGGGATAAACACTTTCAGAGCTATATGCAGCACTCACCACCTGAAGATGAAATATTTGACTAGATCCCGAAAGCTTGTCATGGTAAGGGGAAGCTAGAGAGTGGCGCGAGTTTGTGAAGTCCGAATCATGGAGGACCTCCCGGGAGATGGGATAGTCAAGACCATAGGGTCAGAGAAGGAATTCAAAGGGAAGCTCCCCATCCCAGACGAAACAATAAAAAAATATAAGGCTCCCGTCGATCTCCCAAAAGAGAAGGGCCATGGTCGATTGGAGTACAGAGGAAATGCCCGGGATAGACCCAAGCGTTATCCAGCATAGCCTCTATGTGGACCCGAAGCACCCGGCAATCCGACAAAGGAAAAGAATAATCGGGGCAGAGAGGGACCGCGCCGCCCGGGAAGAAGTCCAGAGACTTTTACAAGCGGGTTTCGTTAGAGAAGTATCATATCCCAAGTGGCTAGCAAATGTGGTTATGGTGAAGAAATCCAACGGAAAATGGAGAATATGTGTAGATTTCACAGATCTGAACAAAGCATACCCCAAGGATTTCTATCCATTACAATCAATAGACCGACTGGTCGTCTCAACAGCCCAAAGCTCCGTTCTAAGCTTCTTAGACGCATTCTCAGGGTACTACCAAATAAAGATGGATGAAAACGACTCGGAAAAGACGTCCTTTGTCACTTCAGCAGGAACTTTCTGCTACAAGCTAATGCCTTTCGGGTTTTAAAACGCTGGCACAACCTTCCAAAGGATGATTGATAAGGTATTTTGGGAACAACTCTCCCGAAACGTGGAGGCCTACGTAGATGATATAGTCGTAAGGAGCCCGTCTAAGGAGCAACACATGAGAGACCTGGAGGATACGTTCGCCACACTTGACAAATTTCAGATTACGCTGAACCCCAACAAGTGCGTATTCGGAGTAACCAAGGGGAAATTCCTCGGCTTCATAGTCGAACAGCGAGGGATAGAGGTAGACCCAGAGAAGAGCCAGGCGGTTCTCAACCTCAGCCCCCCGAGAAACATCAAGGACGTCCAGGCTCTCAACGGAAGACTTACGGCTTTGAGCAGGTTCTGTTCAAAGCTACAAGAAGACGATTCCATTCTTCAACATATTAAGGAAGAACAATAACATTCAGTGGGGACAAGAGTGTAAGGAAGCCTTTGAAAAGATCAAAGAAATGCTCCGAGAACTGCCCAAGCTAGGAGTCCCGGCACCCGGTAAGATCTCTACCTTTACCTATCTACCGCAGACTGGGCGGTAGCAGTAGTCCTAATAATGGAGGAAGAATAGAAAGAGATACCCGTCTACTACACCGGGAAAATCCTAACCCCAACGGAAAGACGCTACACCAATATCGAGAAAATTCTCTTCGCTCTGGTAATAGCATCCCGAAAGCTGTGCCCGTACTTCCAGTCACATCGGGTCTATGTAAGGACCAACTGGCCGCTAAAGCAGATAACAAATAACCCAAACGCCTCTGGACGCATGGTAAGTTGGACAGTTGAGCTTACCCAGTACAAAATCCACTTTCTCCCGCGAACAGCAATCAAAGCGCAGGCATTGGCAGACTTCATAACCGAAACCAGCTTCGACCAAGAGGAAGGAAAGCCGCTCACCCCCTTCATCATCCAGGTAGATGGAGCCCGGTGTAAGATAGGAGCAGGGGCAGGGATTGTAGTTCAAACCCCGACGGGCGAGACCTCAACTACGCCTTCCGGTTAGAGTTCGAAGTAACAAATAACGAGGCCAAGTATGAAGCCCTCATCCAGGGTCTAGAAGTCGCCATTGCTCTAGGGGCAACAGACCTAGAGATATATTCAGACTCGATGCTGGTAACTCGGCAACATGACAACATATATGAGGTAAGGGAGGAAAAACTTTGGAAATACTTACTCAGGGTCCAAGAGCTGAAGGAAAACTTCTCAAAGTGCGAGCTGAAACATCTTCCCCGAGCAGAGAACACCGAGGTAGATACGCTAGCGAAGTTGGCAAGCATGGCCGAGAAAATCCCGAGCAAAGTATGGTTAGAGACTAAAACCAATTCAAGCCTTGACGAAACCCAGGTCCTGGTGACTGAACACCTCGCGCTAGGAGGATCATGGATGACCCCGATCATGGAATACATACTCGAAGGAAGGCTACCCCCGGGAGATAGGGAAGCCAAGGCAGTAAGGAGGCAGGCGGCATCATTCTTTCTTGAAAATGGACACCTCTACAAGAGGTCGTTTGCGAGACCCGCCCTCAGGTGTGTCACCACTGAAGAGGGGAATGAACTTATAAAGGAAGTACACGAAGGAGCTTGCGGAAACCACCAGGGGGAGAGGACCACTGTCCATAAAATCATGAGGCTTGGTTACTATTGGCCAAAAATGCAGGAGCATTGCAAAGAGTACATCCGGAAATGCACCAGATGCCAGGAGCATGGCAACAAGATATACAGCCCCCCAGCCATGCAGAAGGCCATCCTATCCCCAATTCCCTTCACAATATGGGGACTGGATATCATCGGCCCCTTTCCGGAAGCATCTCCCGGGAGGTTCAGATTCGCATATGTAGCCATCGACTACTTCACAAAGTGGGTTGAAGCAATGCCAACAATATCTATCACAGCCAAGAGGTCACAAGAATTTGTCTAGAAGTACGTTGTGTGCAGGTTTGGATTACCAAGAACAATAATAATGGACAATGGAACATAGTTCAATTGTGACAGCTTCCGGGAATTCTGCGAACAATGGAAGATAGAGCTAAGGTTTGCATCAGTGGCACTTCCGCAAGCTAACGGGCAGGTCAAAAACACAAACGGCCAAATCATAAAGGCTCTGAAAAGAAAGTTGGGTGGTAAAAAAGGAAGTTGGGCAGAACTATTGCCCCAGACCCTATGGTCCTACCGAACAACGAAAAAGGGGCCGACCAGTCACAGGCTACCCTACCGAAGTTATGATCCCATCAATCCGTTGGGAATCTTATGACGAGCAGCTCAATGACGAGGGAATAAAGGACAACCTTGACCTCCTCAAAGAAACAAGGACCGCTGCGGAAGTACGGATGGCAGAGGATAAAAGGAAAGTGGAAAAATATTTTAACCGCATGGTCAGGGAGCGGAGTTTTGTCCCGGGAGAGCTAGTCCTACGAGAAGTTAAGCAACCCAAGAAACTCGACCCCAAATGGGAAGGACCTTACATCATCCATCAGAGGGTTGGACGGGCCTCATATCATCTAAAGAACATCGAGGGATACGAATTACCGCATTCATGGCATGCAGAGTGTCTCAAGAAATTCTATGTGTAAAAACTCTATGTAAAACCTTGGAAGCATCAATAAAAAGGAACTATTTTTCAGAAGCAATGCCTTGAAAGAATGACCCGGGCTATGTCCCGACGGCTATAAAAGCCTTGAAAGAAACACCCAGGCTATGCCAGACAGGATGCAATGCCTTGAAAAACCTTGTCTCGGGTTGTCGCACCCGGTCAAGAGTAAAACAAAAAGATAACCCACATCTAGGAACACGAGGAGCTCTGGTCGCCTGTAATGGGTGAATCATTAGGTGTGGGACGCCACACCGTACCTCGGTCAAAACCTTAAAAAAACCTCCTTTTTTAAAAAAAGGGGGGGGGGGTGGAAGGGACGACCGCAAGTATCGTCGCTTGGCTACCAAAAGCGAGGATGGGAAAGCAAAGAATAAAGGGGAATGACCGGTTGCAAAGTGTGACCGGTCCCAATCCTTAAAGTGGACACCAACCGGTCGTTAGTGACCGGACGCTAGCGATCGGACGGTCACGTATCTCATTACGCTCACAAAAGAACGATTGTTAAAAAACGATTGCATTTCCAATAACGAAACAAAGCGCGTAAACTACCTTCATTAATTACCAAAAGACATATATACCAGGTTTCACAAGTCAAAACAAAAAAAACAAAACAAAGAGGGGAGCGCCATACAAGAGAAATTTAAAGCCCGTCTAAAGTCTCTTTTGCAGGACATAAGTCTTTAACGACAGTCTCCTACGCAGCCAGTCGCTCGCCAGGATTGGAAACGCTCTCCGAAGACTTTGAATTCCCGACAGGTGACTGAAGACCCACATCACCTTGAGGCATACCGCTCCCGGGAGGAAGAAAAGACGCTTGCCCAGGGACAAAGCATGTTTCCCCAGGGAGGCGCCCAAACCTCTCAAGCACCTCATGAAAAGAAGTATTTCGCGCAACTTCCTTGAAGTCTAGCTCCTGGTAAAGATTATCATCCAGCACCTCACCTCTGCTTGTAAAGTGTTTTGAAACAATCTGCCGGCACGACTTGACCATCCTCCCACATTGAGAAGCGAAGGACTCCTTCAGATAAGCAAGCGTAGTGCTTTGCTTCCGCAGATCCTCTCGAACCTTCCGCGAATAAGCCTCATGATTAGTGACCTACTCCTCAAGGGTCTGTGCAAAGGCCCAATACCGATCCCGGCTAGCGCTTGTAGCAATTAACTCCTCCTCAAGGCTGTCAATCCGCTGATTCAGCTTCTCTAAGCACTCCACGGAAGCCTCAGGATTAGAACCTGAAGAAAACAAATTAACGATGGAGAGAAAGAAATCGTCAAGCAAGAGCGCAGCCAAAGATGCACAAATTACCCTTTACGGCTAACTTGGAATTTTCAAGTTGAAGCCGGGCAAAATCCTCTTCTAGCACCTTCACAGTCCCTTCATGCAAAATTCGTTGTTTCTTGGAGGCCGCGAGCTCATCGGACAATGCACGAAGTTCTTGGGACAACTTCTCCTTCCCGGCAACAAGAGTGGTGCTCTCCTGAACCATCACCGCCATCCTCGCCTCAGTAGACGCCCGTTCCCTCTCAAGTGATACTTTCTATTAGAAGCGGCGTCAAGTTCTTGCACTAACCTGGCCTTGTCTTCAACAAGAGCCTACTTCTCCTGTGCCAAAGCAGCCTTCTCGGCAAGAAGCCCTTTCATCTCCCGGTCGTGAGCAGCCAGGTCCTGCCTCACTAATAGCTCCAAATCAGGAAAAACACGCAACCGAGCATCACCAAACTTACTCCGTACCTTTTTTTAAAGAAGCAACCTCTGTCTCCAAAGGCTGAACCTGACTCTTAAGGGAGAAATTCTCCTCCCGCAACTTCTTTAGTTGCTCCTCATATTCATCGCTCCGCCTTGTGCAAAGCCGGCGAGCATCGTCCAACTCTTTCTTCAGGGGCTCGGTCTACTCACGCACTCTCTTGGAGATCCTTGTCTAAACGGTGTCAGTAAAAGTACTATGAGAGGACCGCTCTATTTCCAGCTCCTCTCGAGCATTCCTGGCCCGACGCTCCTAAAGGTGAAGCTTAGAGCGGAGAGTCTGTGTGTGCACATCCATACTCTGAGCAATGGCCACCGTCCGGAAAGACCAAAGTAAGGTAACACAAGAAGGAAAGTAGAGGAAAAAGGTTAAATCAGCCCAAGGCAAGTCACCTGCCTGGAAGATCCCCTGCCACATGAGATCAAGTGAATAATCCAGAGGGAAGGAGTGACGCATGATAGCGTCCGCTCCACCCTCTCCCATCTTTAGCCTCTCCTTGGGGGCGGTCACAGTCTTCATAGGCGCAAAAAGGCCATCAGGAACGCCGGACCTACGAATTGCCTCCTTCCACAAATCAAAGTAAGAAGAGGACTCCGAAACGGGCAACAGGGGCAGAGGCTGGCCACGGTGGAAGAAGTATCCGTCCTTCTCCGAAGGCCCGCAAAAGAAACCGCTAGAAGTCGGAGGAGGTGAGGACGACGACGAGACATTAGTATCCTCTTTCATCTTCGTACGCAACTCCGGATCCTCCGGTACCGCTCGATGCTTCGAACCCTCACCAGCCGCGTCCTTCTTGACAGGGCTCAACGAAGGAGCCACCTTAGGTCTGTCCGCACCATGCAGAGGTGCCTCCGCCCGGTAGGGAGGAGCCTCCATGAAGAGTCCTTGCTCGGCGATGACACCCGCAACACCCAAACCCTCGACATCTATGATGTCAGAAGCTTTCACCTTCTTAGCAGCATGCTTCACCCTCCCCGTTGTCTTCGAAGCCAAGGCCTTCCGACGGTTCTAGGTAAAGAAGGGTCGAGCGGTCGCCATGCCAGAAGCAGGGTGACCGGCATTTTGCTCTTCAACCTAAGGCCTCCCAGTCCTGGGGGCTGCAAAACAGCAAGCACGCGTAAAAATACAAGACTCACTAAACAAAAGGAAGTGAAAGCACCAAAAGAAAGCGACCAGTCCACGAAAAAAAAGAGATAACAAAATGGAATAAGCTTGAGCGGCAAAGAAACAGAAGTGGGGACCGCACACGCAAGCTCGCTCTCTCTCCATGGACTAAGATTGAGGTCTAACCCCCGCGTAAGAAGAGAAACACCCGACGACTGGAAACCAGACTAGTATACCAAGTACCTGGCTGGGCGGAAATGTTAGGTCACTGGGTCTCCGGTGTCCTCGGAGACCCCCCCTCCCTCGAAAACTCTTTCTCTCTTTTATCTTTTTGACACACCCTCAACCTCTTTTCCAGGTCTCTTCTTTCCAAAAGGAACCTCCTCCTAATCACGTAGAGCCGCTTCCTACGCGACACCCAGGGAGGCGTAGTAATCCACCTTTTCGTTCCCCACCTTAAAGGAGGCAAGCTGCCAGCTGTAAAAGGGACCCACCTTCGACCCAAGTTGAGGAAAATCTACAAAAGGGAACCATGAAACAACACGAAGAACCAAAACAGTGTCGAAAAATCAAGACACAAGAACATAGGCCCTTACTCTCAGAGTGTGCCAGCGCGGCTAGGCGCACACTGGTAAAGAAATCCTCTACTCTCCCGCGATTCTTGCCCTCTGCCCTCAGAAACCGCGAGATCGGTAATTCAGCTTTCGGCGATGTAAGACAATAAAGAGAGCCCTTGATGATCGACGGGCAGTAAGCAGCCCCGAGGAAGCGGACGGGAGGAGGAATAATAATAAACCAGTGGGCGTTCCACCGCTGAACAAGCTTCTTGTACTAAAAAAGGGAGTACCCAGTATGACTGGTAATAGTCAAGCTACCAGCGTCAACCCTACTAGTAAAAAATTGGACAAGCTCAGTGGCAGAAGGCACAACCTTGGCCTCGACACAAAGTGCAACGAAGGCGTGGAGTTGGAACACGACCTTCGGGTGAAGTTGAGCAAGTGTACAACATCGACGAATCTGAAACCCAAGAACGAATGGGTGAGGCGGAATCATCATTCGTCGAAGGAAGAAGTCGGCATATACGACGTAGCCACGACCAAAATCGTTAAAAGGGTGTGAATCGGAGGAAGGAAGATAAGTTTGGGTCCCAACTTGAACCTCAACTTTAGCAAGAAGAGAATCAAGGGTTTTAACGTTTAAGATACTGGGCAATGGTTGCCGATTTTTAGAGAAAGGGGATTTAGATTTTAAGAAGGTCGGACGATACATACCACCCGATTTCGAACCTTGAATAACATCGAATGCAGAAGAGCGGGTCATTTTCGAGCTCGAGGAGGCCATTAGGAAGTCAGACCGAGCAGAGGAGACGTGGGAAACAGAGTAGAACGGAAGAGGTGGAGAAAGCAAGTAAGAAGAAGCATGAAGTTTCACGAATCGAAAAGGTGCAAGGAGAGAGAAGATGCTATCCTTCCAAAACCCTTTAAAAGCTGAAAAATCAACTTCGAAAATATTTAAAATATAAATAACAAACAAAAAAGCACTTTAGCAGGAAAAAGTGCAAGGACTCTGCACATTCTGCAGCGATGGGTGCACGCACGAAACAGTGGGAATTCTACAAGCGTCCACCACGCGCAAACACAAACATGAGCGTGGCACGACCCATAAGAAGTTCTCCTCTTTTTTCTCTCGGCTAGCAAAAAGAAGTAGAACTTGTGGGACTAAGAGAGAAAGGATAAGAAAGCAAGGCGGGCACAACCCTCAGCACAAAGAAGATCAGAACAAAAAAATTTCTCCACAAACCTCGTCAATCTCAGCAGGCTCCAAGTTCCACTTTCTTCATCAAGATATCAAAATTAGAACTTGTGGGACTGATGAAGAAGGGAAAATGTGACCAGGGGTCAAAAAAGAAGCAGGAACCAGCAGAACGAGGAAAGAAAGAAGAACTCGCAGCGACTAGGCAAATGTGACCAAAAGCAAGTACGAGAGAGCAACCGGTTGCTAGACACCGGTAGCCAAAAATGCTAAAGAGTGAAACATAGATAAGTAACGACCGGTCGCCTATGACCGGTCACTAGAAACACCAAATGTAACATAAGTAACGACCGGTCGCCTATGACCGGTCGCTAGAAACACCAAATGTAATATAAGTAGCGACTGGTCGCCTGTGACCGGTCACGACAAGCACCAAGTATGATATAGGTAACAACCGGTCATCTGCGACCGGTCACCAGAAGCACAAAATAGACGCAAATGGTGACCAACCGCTTACGTGCGGAAGGATCAGAAGGGAAAAGTAGGAAGATTAGGATAAGATACATACGAGATATTTTGTAGGCCTATCAAGATATTTATGTGCCAGGCTGGCAGGACTTGATAGGCCAGCTAGCCCAAAAAAGCACTATAAATAGGGGTTCACCCCCAAATGAATGGAACACACGATCAGAATTTACAGAATTTCTCTATTTCATTGCCGTCTTGAACATTTCTCCTCTCTACGAACCAGATTCTTTTAGTAACCAGGTAATTCGGTAGAGTTCGAAGGATTGGACATTGATCGATCAGAAATTCAGTTAGGGATTAGAGAAAGAACCGTCTGGACTTAGGAAACGACCTTTAAATATAGTTCGACTTTAGGATTGATAGATGGCCCGGGGAATTTAATTCGTTATCTATTATATTTTACTGTTATTTAATTAATCTCTCTTACCTTTCTTCCAACAATATTAATATCTATCATATATTTTACTCCTATAGATTTATTACGTTAATTTCACCCTAAGAGTTCAAATCTAATATTACTTCCTCCTAATTAATTAATTATTCTCAAGAATTCAAATCTAGTTTTACTTTTTCCAATTTAAATATAGATAAAGGTAAGTTTCTATTCTCTCTCTTGATTTAAATCACGTTGTATTCTAGACTCTTTCAGTTTAACAATTTCCCTTATATTTTTATTACTAGATCTTTTATAATTCTTTCTTTTTCATCCCAAATAAATGAATTAATTCCTCATTAGATATTTTCCCTCATCCTTATCTCTTACAACAACCAAATAATTACCTTTCCATTTTATTTCAAATTAAAGGATTATTCCATTACTTTCTAACGGGGTATTTTGTTAGAGGTTTGACTCCTTCTCCCCATGATTCCCAACGTCAATATTTACTTAACCTTCTAAAGTAATTACAATATGAATTATTTGAATTATCTTTCCAAATTATTTACATTAAATAATTAATTTCTCTACTCTTTCATAATAGATTTTATTCTCTTTAATTTATATTAATATTCCTCTTCCCTTAAATTATTTTATTTAAACCATGATCTTCCACCGTTCCTTCATCCTCAACACGCCGCCATTACGTGAAACACCCCTACTCTAAAATCCGGCTAAACTAGCGCGCCTAACATAATAATCAGTCGATTCGCAACGGTAACTAAAAGACGTATACAAAATAACCCGGGTGTTACCCGTTGTTACCCGCCTGTGTGAGTAACGTAACGTTTACCAATTATCCAACCTACACTACAGCTGTGATGACAGAGACTTATTACAACCGAATAACTCCAAAAGAACAGTGAGTTGTCTAACTATCCCAATACCACAATGTTCGAAAAGCAATAAACATAAGTGACGCTATCGTACGTAGATAAACTGCTCACTATCCTAAATCCCGCGCTCCGGTATGTCCTCGATCCATTACCTGAAATTTGGTGGCCATAAAGGCTCAGCACAACCGCTGAGCATGAAACTATATAATCTTCATGAACCCAAAGACTACTCAAGTTAATTAGCCCAATTGTTATCATGTTGTTCCAATTTCATGTTGTACTGTTTTCATTAAATCAGAGATTGAGTTCTGGAAATTCTCTCTGGTTGGGGCTGTTATGGGGTTTCAGTGTTCCTTTCTAACGATGGAGCAATTTATTCAGTCTAGGTGGAGTAAGATTGCTATGCCGACACTATATCAGAATGATTCAGGAGTTTTCTTATTTCAGTTTGAGAACAAGGAATATATGTTGCGGATTTTGGAGAGTGGCCCTTGGTTCATGAGAGGTAATTTACCTCTTATTTTGTGTGTCTGGTCACCTGGATGCAAATTAGATTTGGCTACTTTGGCTACGACTCCAGTTTTGATCAAATTGCCAAATTTGGATTTGCAGTTTTGGTCGCCTAGGATGCTTAGCAGAATCGCAAGTAAGATTGGGAAGCCGATCCTTGCTGATAAATTGACTACTCTGAAAAAGAAAATAGGGTTTGCCAAGGTTCTAGTGGAATTGGACGCTAAGTGTGAGCCTCGATTTTTAAACCCTATCCTATGTTGATTATAGCTGATTAGGATCTAACCGGGTTTTAGGTCCACTTATAACCTAAGATTAATAACTATGTCATATAACAATAATTATTAAAACCTAAGCTAGCTCACTGGAACCTATTATGAGTCGCCACCTAATTTTAACCTAAAGTAAATTAGGAAAGGTAGAGTTCGGGTTTAGGGGCTTGGTATTCGACTTATTTAGGGTTCAAATTACTTTCATTACCCCTAGAAGTCGTTTTTCCTCTACTTAGTTTAATTACGGCTTATTACGAGTCGTTTTAACCTAAGTGCGCGCTTCTGATTTTTTTTGTATTTTTAACATTTTTTGACAAAAAATTAAAGCGGAAATTAAAATACCTAAACTAGGGTTTCGGAGGCAGAATTAGGTCAAATTTTGTTTCCGTCCGTGACTACGGACCTAATGTCCGTACCTCGGACCCTAGTTAATCTATGTGGAAATAAAAGTCGAATTAAACAGAAAACAAAAATTTGAAAAGTCCGGGGCCACGGACAAGATGTCCGTGGGCCGGACATTGTTTAGAAAGACCCTAGTTTTTTGAAAAATTAAAATCCCGCCGCCGTCCGTGGGTGTCCGTGGCCACGGACTGCCCGTCTGTGGTCCCGGACCATGGGTCCGAGGTCACGGACCACCCACAAACGAGGGTTTTCTGGTGGTTCCCGACGGTGTTTTTGCCTAAAAAATTATGTACATGTCGCCTGAAAGGTATACAATACGTTAGTAATTGAAAGATTGCAGTTTGAAGTCGAATTATGCACGAAACTTGACACACAAGTAACACGGCAGAAGCAAAAGCAATTAGCAATACAGAAGCCGAAAAGTGTTGGTTTGAGCCCAAAATTTAACAGAGAGTTATAAGTTTGTGGGGAGTTAGAAAAGTAGAATTATAACCTGTTTTACCTTCGGATTCAAGATGATTCTTCACGTTGGGATTCTTCGGAGGCTCCGATGATGCCGGTTCCGGATTGCGTTCGACCCGAGCTTCTGGTTGCTGATTGTTGATTCTGTTATTCACATTTTTGAGGTGGTTTGGTTGATGTTTGATGATTGTTGATGTGCTGGGAGTTGAAAAGTGTGTTTAGGTGGTGATTTCGGGGGATTTTTGATGTGATTTTGGTGCTTGGATGTGTAAAAACGTGGGGGACTTGTGACGGCTAGGTTTTCTGGTTGCTTAGGGTTCTTGAGGTTCTGATTTGATCATGGGATAAGGTTCCTTATATAGGCTTCCTCAAAGGTAGAAAAATCCGGTAAAAACCGAGATTTACCGACGTTTTAGCTTAAGGGCTTCCAAAAGGAGTTTGACTATGAAATTTTAAACATGAATAAAGGATGGTATTTATGATGTTTCTAAAGTGAAATCGAATTTTTTGGATATTGGAATATTTTTAAATTCAATTTCTCGTCAGATTCAATCAGAAATTGCTAGAAAATTATTGGAAATTCGAAAAATCAAAATTCCACCGCCATTATGCCCAAATTGTCATCCTCTATCATGGTTTAAAATTTCAAAGCATTTTGAATTAATTTGACCCTTATTTGGAGGAGAGAGAAAGCCTATAGGGGGCTTAGGAGCCTTGAACAATTACGAAAATGCCCCTAGAGATGACTAAACTGTCCCTAGTTCTCTGAAATGTGCCGATCGAACTGGGAACCCTCACTACTTGACCAAACTAGCCTATTAGTAGAGACTCTCTTCCGGGGGGGTTGAAATTTTGGGTATAACAGATTACCCCCGTCAACTAGACTTTGTAATGGAAATGAGAAGGCTAGTTGATGCTTGAGTGATACCCCAAAATTTTGGATCTTGAAAGACCCCACATGCAATTGAAATCCGACAAGTTGTGTCGAGCTGTTCTAAGGCACTGACTACCTATGAGTAAAGTGGAAGGGATGTCAAGCGATTCTAAGGCGTTGACTACCTATGAGGATGATATGATGTCAAGCTATTCTAAGGCGTTGACTACCTTTAAAGGAATGAAGTACGCCGAGCATTCTAAGGTGTCGGGAACATGAAAGCGAATGAAATACGCCGAGCATTATAAGGTGTCGGGAACCTGAGATTGAATGGGATACGCCGAGCATTATAAGGTGTCGGGAACCTGAGATTGAATGGGATACACCGAGCATTATAAGGCGTCGGGAACCTAAGATTGAATGGGATACACCAAGCATTATAAGGTGTCGGGAACCTGAGATTGAATGGGATACACCGAGCATTATAAGGTGTCGGGAACCTGAGATTGAATGGGACACGCCGAGCATTATAAGGTGTCGGGAACCTGAGATTGAATGGGATACACCGAGCATTATAAGGTGTCGGGAACCTGAAGTTGAATGGAATACGCCAAGCATTATAAGGTGTCGGGAACCTGAAGTATAAAAGGTGATGATGATATGGGGATGATATGCTAATGGTGTCCGGATGCTTCTAGGGACCGAAACCCATTCCAATGCTCCCGGTTGGTATACCATGGGGACTTATTGCCATTGTCCTGCCAACTTGGATCACGCGCTATCTTGTACTTGTCTTGCACCGATGTTGATACTTGGTCTCGTACTGGTCTCGCACTGAGGTTGGATTGGATTCTCACATATGAGATGATCCAATGATAAGAGCTAATTATGAAAGCGCCAACCGTGGCAATTATGAGGTGTGAAAATTGTCCGAAGCAAGAAATAACTGGAAACATGCCTATGAAAAAGATTTGTCCAAAGCAAGAAATTGCTAGGAATATGCCAAACATGGCGATGATGCAGATTTGTCCAAAGCAAGAAATTACTGGAAAACATACCAAACATGACTATGAAAAAGATTTGTCCAAAGCAAGAAATTTCTAGGAATATGCCAAACATGGAGATGACGCAGATTTGTCTAAAGCAAGAAATTGCTAGAAAACATACCAAACATGGCAATGAAAAAGATTTGTCCAAAGCAAGAAATTGCTAGGAATATGCCAAACATGGCGATGATGTAGATTTGTCCAAAGCGAGAAATTGCTGGAAAACATACCAAACATGGCTATGAAAAAGATTTGTCCAAAGCAAGAAATTGCTAAGAATATGCCAAACATGGCGATGATGCAGATTTGTCCAAGGCAAGAAATTGCTGGAAAACATACCAAACATGGCTATGAAAAAGATTTGTCCAAAGCAAGAAATTACTTGGAACATGCCAAACATGGCGATGATGCAGATTTTTTCAAAGCAAGAAATTGCTAGAAATATGCCAAACATGGCGATGATGTAGGTTTATGAAGCCGAAGTGTTTGAATGAAAATTGTGCAGGACAAGAAATTGCTGAAAAAGGTGCCAAACGTGGCAATGTTTAAAGGAAATTCTTTCTACTGAAAAGGAAAGTGAAATTATCGTTTCCTGACTAAAGATTTCAGACTTGCACTTTGTTTCTTAGGGGGTGAACATGCCGCTGGTGGGAGTGTGTGGTGTTTGAGTGGTGGTCAGGACTTTTGATGGATTTGTGGTGTACGATGTGAAGGTAAAGGCTTATGTGGGCCTGAGGTGTTTGATGTGGAGGTAAGGCTTATGTGGGCCTGTGGTGGGATGGTGGTGCTCAAGCTTTGGGTTTCAATTGGTGTTGTCATGGCAATTGTTGGAACCAACAATTGCCCCCAGTATTTTGCCTTAGGATAATCTGAGCTAGAGTTCATGGCAATCGATCAGAACGATCGATTGCCCCTAGTATTTTCTTTGATTAAACGTGCGAATAAGTCTCATCCTCACAGGGTCAAGGCTTATGCTTTGATGTGGTGCTTCCTAACCTACACTCGACGTGTTTGGTGTTTGCACTCATTTCTCGCTCATGGTCATAACTTTAGACCATTGAATTCGACATTTGATGGATTTACACATTTGATCTGTTACTTTCACGTGATTGGACACACAACTATCAAGTCGGAAGTCTTTAAAGCTTATCACGTGGCCATGGGGTGTGATGAAAGATAACGGGACCATGGAGGGATATTTTAGGTATGTGGAGCCAAAGGGGTGACCAAAGCTGCACCTTGTGTCTTCTCTCGGAATCATCTTCCTTGTCTTGAAGTCGTCTAGCTGCTTCGTGTTGACGTGGTTTTTGAGCTTCTGGACTTGGACTTTTGAAGTCGTCCTTTTCACCATTTCTCATCTTTTTGTCATTCGGATTTCCTCGAGGCATTTTGGGTTTGCCTCTTTGTTTTATCCTTTCTTGACTTTGCCTTCGGGGTTCTTGTGTTTCCCAGTTTTGGGCTTCGAGAGCTGTTTTGACGTGTGCTCTTTGGATCCTGTGTCACTCTTGGACCATTTGCGGATCGCTTCGTCATGCTGATAGCGGCGTTGCTTCTTTGGATTGATGAGAACATTATCTGAGGGTCTGACTCCTCACTTCCTTTGGTCACCAGGTCGGACATTCATCATTGGCTGGGTTATTTTGTGGAGTTCATAATATCAAAAAGGGATATATGAAAGGCTCAACGGGGATGCCTAGGGTTTAATGTCAGGGTTCGCAAGCTTTTGGCGATGTAGTGTTGTACCTAGGTGCTTTGTCATTCCTGATAGTTGTATATCCGCTCTTTGTTACTTTTCACAGGTCTAAGAGTAAATTTACAAATTGTTGGGACATCGGAGTGTTGCAGAGATAGCCTATCACCTCGACAGAGTCAATCATCATTAGACAGACACAAAGAGTGAGCCTCTTCAATTGAGTCCACGCAACTAAGAAGACTTCACAGACTCTCTCGTGCAGTTGTGAAAAACAAGGAGTCAACTCGGGAATGCCTTAATCACCACAACGGTCACAAAGTCTCCCCTCAACATCCGAAGATCACGGCCCAAGTAAGAAGATTACTCAAAGCCGTTGGAAGTTGCTGATAAGTGTAAAACATATAGACTTATTAAGGTTTAATCACCTTATAAATTGTAGCATTTTTAGTAATGTTTCTCACTTATCTTGGGTTTTTCCTATAATTATGTTGTTATATTAACTGATGTATTATATGTGTTAAAATGTAGGGAAAATGCCAAATAATTACATATTGTAAAGGATTAAAAGAGAGGCACGAGGCAGGCACGCGAGAGGCAGCTTCCTGGACGTGAGACCGCCCCTGCAACCGCCTCAGTATAGGCGGACAAGAAGAGGAGAACCGCCTAGGCAACCGCCTTGTAACAGGCGGACAAGAAGAGGAACAAGAGTGCGCGAGAGATTGCATGTGTCCGCCTCTACTACCGCCTTGTAACAGGCGGACATGAAGGTGGAGACCGCCCTTGCAACCGCCAGAATTAAGGCGGACGTGAGTAACCATGCACCAAGCAACCGCCTAAAGAACAAGCGGACACCATGCGGACATGTGTAAATTACAGATAACGCAACGGGTTATCTTCTTCGCTCGTCGACTTCGCCCGTCGACTTGTTTCTACCTTATCCATCTACTCCGCCCACCGCCTACCTGAAATCACTCACGCGTTTGTTTCTGTCCCCTGCAATCAATGAGGCTGCAATCAACGAGCTCAATCAGTGAGCTGCAACTCTGCCTCTTCTTCTTCCTCTATAAATACCACGCTCTATTTACCTTCTCCATTGTCCTTCCAGAGGTTCCGTCCGTGGTTCCTCCTGGAGTTCCCATTCACACCATCATTCCATCTTCGTACCACTACACTTTCACTCACTCGTTCATTTCATTTCTAATCTCCCGCTTCTCCATTTGTTTTCTTTTCATCTCATTATTCTCACCTCTAGTCTCATGTATTTAAATAGAAGATCAAACTATTTAATATGTTAGGCTAGTTTACGTTTGCTCTGGGAATAATTATTATGTATCTGTATTAATTATGCACTATGTTTTACTGGTTTTAATTTTAATGAAGTTTGTTACGCTTAAAGGTTTTCTCACATCTTTTTAATAAATGTCATGAGTTTCTTAAATTGCTTTACTAAGTCTATTTTGATCAGACCGGTGATAAATAGACAGGTTAATTAAGCCGTAAAACTGGAGAAAGCTTATTATGACTTAATGAGTTAGTATTTTCAGGTTGCAAGAATAAAATCCTCATACTCCTCTGCCGTCCACCAGTGGATGCTTGAGTTTTCATCGGACCTAGCACAACTGGAACGAGTTCTTAAGAGGCTATGATTTAGTCCTTAAGAATAAAAACAGGATCTTGCCAAACAATTATAATTAAATCAGTAGACCTAGCATGAAAGAGCAGATATTATATTAACGTGAACCAGAGTCCCGTTTAGTTTATCTGTTAACTTAGTTTATTTTATCTTTTCTTTTTATTTATATTACAAGTCAATTAATCCCCCCTCTTGTGACACGCTTAGGTACTATTTTATGCACATTAGTCCCACGGTTCGACATCCGGTCGCTTACAATTCACTATACTACCTCGACCGGGATTTGTTTGCAGCCCGACGTTTATTTTGAGTTTTAATTTCTTTTCTTTTATTTTTACACCAGTTTAACCACTCACCATACAACGTCTGCAAAATGGCGTCGTTGCCGGGGACTAGTTTATTCTAATCCCTAAGCCCCGGATTATTCACTTGTTATATTAGAATATTTTGTCTATATTATTTTTTGTTGTTTATATTAATAATATTTGATATCTTGTTATATTATTGTTATGTTTTTCTAATCTGTTGTTTTGTTTCAGTAACTACGTATTCGAAAAAAAAAACAAACAGGAGCTGGTCCGCCTCCTGTCCGCCTCTTTAGCCGCGGTTGTCCAAGCGGACGCCAGAGGCCAGCTCCAGTCCGCACCACTCCACGCGGTCTCCAACGCGGACAACACCCATGGCTCCGCTCCGCCCTGTCCGCCTCTATACAAGCGGACGTCCAAGCGGACGTCCCTTAACTCTTAAAAAAAAAACGCCGCGTTCCATTTCAGTTCTTCCCCAACTCAATTGCTTCAACCCGATACCAGAGAAGAACAAACACGCAGGCGCGCGAGCTCCCCTCCTCCTTAGATCAACACATTTTTGTTATCTTTATTTTTATTTTATAATAGTCTTTTGTTTACTAACATTTTGTAGACTAATATTGTTTTAACCTTATCAAACTTTTGTTACATACAGGAAGGTAACAGTTTGGTTTACTTTATGTTTCTTATTTTGTGAATTATTATTTATGTTTTTCATATTATTATTTTCTTTTGGTGCCACTTGAGTTCTGCTGGCTATATATGATTTTCTTTTCAGAATAAATATTCGGACATATAGCTGAACTCGCCTATGGAAGCAACCTCAGTTGCTCTAGGAATTTCAATATCTTCGGTTGAACACTTGCACGAACTTAAGTGTGAGGAACGTCTCACCCCTACCAAAGCTTTAAGTGTGAGGAAGGATACCTTCCTCAATCTACAATACAAGGGGAGTTTCAGTTCTTCCTTTATTATATTGCTGTTCAACCTATATGAGTTCAATCCTTTATGAGTCTGTCATAATTTGAAAGGTCATTTTCTTGATTTTAATTCTGAACAATGAGGACATTGCTCCTCTTAAGTGTGAGGAAGGAGAGACCTTTCCCTGAAATTATGACAGTTGTTCGATAATGCCACACTCACTTTTTGCTACTCTAAACTGCCTAAAATTAAAAAAAATTGGTAAAAATGAGGTAAAATAATTGTAGAAGTGTCTGAAATTATGTCAAGTGACAACTGAAAGATGGTTTTATTTTTAGGAGTTTGTATAAAATTATTTTCCTTCAAAATACTCTATTTTTACTCAAAATATGATAGATCTGCTGATTGTAAAATCCAATTTAGTTTAGCTTGGGATTATGGAAATATGTGGAAAGACAAGGAAAGAAAAGGATAAAGACAAGGTACTCCACTGTTTATGAATTTTTCTAACCAATAACAGGCCTCGTCTATCCGGTTATTAAGTTCTTTGGGGTGCTTTAACACCTATCTACCTAAGGTCTCGTGACCTGGGATAGAAGACCCAACACCGCTACAAGGATAGAGAGAAAAGTCTAGGGTACAGAAAAATAATGCAATTCAAAAAAAAATATATATATAATAATATGTGCTTTGTATATACAATTTGCACATTCAAAAAAAAAAAGAAAAAAAAAGATGTAAATAATAAATTGCAATTTATATTTATAAACATGAGTACGTGGTGTTGAAAGGTATTGCGGAATAAGGCATTACTACACACCCCTTGTCATCCCGGGTTAGAGAATTGAAATTGGTTGAGAATCCCAGGTTAATCTAACTTGTTTTCTGCAGTCTAGTTTTTCTATGCTTTTATTAAATTGTTCTCCTTCACTGTTTATAAAAACCTACTTCTAAGAGCAGAATTATTCTTTCAATTGTCACTTTGTCTAAATTCCCTACTACACTTATTTAATCTTGTTTTATTATTTTGGCTTAGAGATAATTATATTCCTTATTTTCTTGAGGACAAGCAAAAGTCAAGTGTGAGGAAGTTTGATAAGTGTAAAACATATAGACTTATTAAGGTTTAATCACCTTATAAATTGTAGCATTTTTAGTAATGTTTCTCACTTATCTTGGGTTTTTCCTATAATTATGTTGTTATATTAACTGATGTATTATATGTGTTAAAATGTAGGGAAAATGCCAAATAATTACATATTGTAAAGGATTAAAAGAGAGGCACGAGGCAGGCACGCGAGAGGCAGCTTCCTGGACGTGAGACCGCCCCTGCAACCGCCTCAGTATAGGCGGACAAGAAGAGGAGAACCGCCTAGGCAACCGCCTTGTAACAGGCGGACAAGAAGAGGAACAAGAGTGCGCGAGAGATTGTATGTGTCCGCCTCTACTACCGCCTTGTAACAGGCGGACATGAAGGTGGAGACCGCCCTTGCAACCGCCAGAAGCAAGGCGGACGTGAGTAACCATGCACCAAGCAACCGCCTAAAGAACAAGCGGACACCATGCGGACATGTGTAAATTACAGATAACGCAACGGGTTATCTTCTTCGCTCGTCGACTTTGCCCGTCGACTTGTTTCTACCTTATCCATCTACTCCGCCCACCGCCTACCTGAAATCACTCACGCGTTTGTTTCTGTCCCCTGCAATCAATGAGGCTGCAATCAACGAGCTCAATCAGTGAGCTGCAACTCTGCCTCTTCTTCTTCCTCTATAAATACCACGCTCTATTTACCTTCTCCATTGTCCTTCCAGAGGTTCCGTCCATGGTTCCTCCTGGAGTTCCAATTCACACCATCATTCCATCTTCGTACCACTACACTTTCACTCACTCGTTCATTTCATTTCTAATCTCCCGCTTCTCCATTTGTTTTCTTTTCATCTCATTATTCTCACCTCTAGTCTCACGTATTTAAATAGAAGATCAAACTATTTAATATGTTAGGCTAGTTTACGTTTGCTCTGGGAATAATTATTATGTATCTGTATTAATTATGCACTATGTTTTACTGGTTTTAATTTTAATGAAGTTTGTTACGCTTAAAGGTTTTCTCACATCTTTTTAATAAATGTCATGAGTTTCTTAAATTGCTTTACTAAGTCTATTTTGATCAGACCGGTGATAAATAGACAGGTTAATTAAGCCGTAAAACTGGAGAAAGCTTATTATGACTTAATGAGTTAGTATTTTCAGGTTGCAAGAATAAAATCCTCATACTCCTCTGCCGTCCACCAGTGGATGCTTGAGTTTTCATCGGACCTAGCACAACTGGAACGAGTTCTTAAGAGGCTATGATTTAGTCCTTAAGAATAAAAACAGGATCTTGCCAAACAATTATAATTAAATCAGTAGACCTAGCATGAAAGAGCAGATATTATATTAACGTGAACCAGAGTCCCGTTTAGTTTATCTATTAACTTAGTTTATTTTATCTTTTCTTTTTATTTATATTACAAGTCAATTAATCCCCCCTCTTGTGACACGCTTAGGTACTATTTTATGCACATTAGTCCCACGGTTCGACATCCGGTCGCTTACAATTCACTATACTACCTCGACCGGGATTTGTTTGCAGCCCGACGTTTATTTTGAGTTTTAATTTCTTTTCTTTTATTTTTACACCAGTTTAACCACTCACCATACAACGTCTGCAGTTGCCCACTAAGTTAGTTCCGGTATTCTCAGAACTAACTCCTTCGACCTACCGTTGTACTTAGAGTATAAGTAAGCTGTGTAATAGTCAGTTTTAGGTGTGCTTTCATTGAGGATTATTTCAGAGCTTAGAGAGAGAAAGAGAAACGCTTTGTAAGCCAGAAAAAGAGAGAGAATACGTACCAAATTAGTTAGCGCTCTTAGATAGACTCTGCCTAGGAAGATCCTAGTTTCACTACGCTTACCATTGATCTGATTAGAAAGTGTGTTGGGGGAGTGAGTGAAAAACCGCTAAGTAGATCCCTTCTACTTAGTGGACATTTGTAAGTTGTTTTATTTGACCAGGAAATGAAATAACTTATTTGTGTGTCTTGCTGAGTTCCACAGAGTCTTTCTCCCTTTTCATCGCTTCGCTTCAATTACCGCAAAAGTCTTTCGCACCATTAGTTTAATCATTTAGATTGAGTGCCTCTACATCACAGAGTGCTTCTTACTTACGAAGGCCGATTGAGTCAAACCAACTCTTAGACTCACACCTTTGGTTGGTTTGAGTTAGCCACCCGATCCTACAAGTGGTATTAGAGCCTCGCTTAGGCTAACGGTCAATCAACGAAGCAATGGCAGATCTCTTTACCAACCAAAACAACAAAATGCACTTCGAGCACCCCAGACTCACCTCCACCAACTACGACCATTGGAAAAACGAGATCGAGCAACACATTGAGTCCGTCAACTCTGAGCTTTGGGAGATAGTCACTGGAGGAGATTTTGCAGTTAATCCAGACCGATCAACATGGACTGCTGCAGATCGCAAAAGGTACGAGCTGAATTGACAAGCATCACGTGCAATATACACTTGCCTGTCCATCCCAGAACAAAGGAGAGTCAATCACTGTAAGTCCGCAAATGAGATATGGACACTCCTTCAAGCTACCCATGAAGGAGTCACTGAACTCAAGAAATGCAAAGCTCAAGAACTCCGAATGGACTATGAAAATTTTCTACAAAAACCCGGTGAGTCACTGGAAGAAGTACTTGATCGTTTCTACTTACTAACTACTACTATGCATGAAGTTAGCATCCTACCAGATAGAGAGAGTATCTTGCATAAATTGCTGGACAGTCTCAGAGAAGAATGGGCAGAGACCGTAATCTCCACCAAAGCATGCAAGGACTTATCCAAATGGAGCTATCAAGACCTAGGTTCCTATCTACAATCCGTAGATAAATACAAGAAGAATGTTCGAAAGAAGTGTGGTAATACTTCTTCTCCCTCTTCTAGTAAGACTACTACTTTGAATGACCAAGCCTTGCAGGTTAATTCGACTCAGTTAACTCAAGAAGGAGCCTATGTCGCTGATACTGAAATCAGACAAGCTAAGGCTGAGCTGGTGGACATTATTGTTGAGGAAAGTGAGGCTGAGACTATGGAGGACTTTGTCTTCATAGTCAAGAACTTCCAAAAATTCATGCGTAACCAACCTAATCGACAGAGTCGGTCGTTCTCGAACACCTCTAAACAAGTTTTCAATTTTGTCACTTGTTTCAACTGCAATAAACCCGGTCACTTCAAGAAGGACTGTCCTTTACTCAAGAACCAGTATGGAAAATCTCAAGGGAGATCGCTGATGGCAGCTGTTGGTTGGGGTGATTCAGACTCCGACGATCCAGACACAGAGTCTAGCGGCCTGGTATGTCTCATGGCACACGACACAACGGATTCCATAATTCCAGACAATGAGGTAACTCGCTCTCACCTTGAAACAGACCTTTACCGTATTTCTCCTATGGGATTTATGACTTTAATTGCTAAAATTGTCTCCGAGAACAACTCCCTCAAAGCAAGTCTTACCAGCAAAATAACCGAGCTATCTGAGGAACTCGAAATATCAAAAGGTCTTATGTATGCCCTAAGAGATGAAGCTGAGGAACACAAAACCATCTCTTGTTCTCTCAGATTAGATCTACAAGAATCAAGGCGTCATGTTGATTCCCTTCAAAAGGAACTTCATGATACCTTAGAACGAACTCAATTTAGACAGGGTGACCAGAAGGAGTCTCTCACCCTGATCGACTCTCTCAAACAAGACCTCACCATCTTTACTGACAAGTGCTGTTCTCTTCAAAATGATCTTAATGCTTCTGAATCCAAAAACTTATCCCTGAACACCACTATCAAAAACCTCACTCAAAGACTGAAAGAAAAGGAGCACGCCCTTTCCCTTAAGCCAGTCAAGTTTATCAAACAAGTCACCTCCTCCGAACTACCTGAGTGGGCCAACTCCAAAATCAAAGAAATTAGCCAAGATCGAGATGCTCTTCGCTCTAAAGTAGAACAACTCTCTCAACAGATTGTGAATCTACAATCCGGAGTTCGATCCACTCAATCCATGCCCAAGTGGCACAAAGGTAAGTTCGACATTCCAAAGAATATGTCCAAATCCGACAACAGAGCCAAACGATATCAAGAAAAAGAAAAATTCGAATCCTGGTGGAAAGGACAACAGAAATACGTCAATCTTCCACCAACCAAAATTTGTGGCTACTGCGGGAGTCTTGGACATCGAGACAGTGCATGTGATAAATTGAATAGAGATCTCTCTTTTAATGTCAAACGTGTTAAATTGATACTTGAAGCACGAGAAGAATTGAAAAAGTCTGGCTCGAAATGGGAACCCAAGTACATCTGGGTTCATAAATCTAACAAATGATCTGTTCTTTTGTAGGTGAAGGCAAATGGAGACAGCTGGTACTTGGATAGTGGATGCTCTCGTCACATGACTGGAGATCCAAATCAATTCAATTCGCTTTATCCCACCAAGGAGGTAAGGTTACTTTTGGAAACAACAACCAGGGTGAAATCGTGGGAGTTGGATCCGTAGGTAACCTCTCAAAATTTAAAATTGATGGAGTCCATCTGGTCACTGGACTCCAACACAGTTTACTAAGTATTTCTCAAATTTGTGATAGATTCAATTTGGTACTTTTCTCCTCTTCGGATTGTAAGGTTTATGATGAGCGTACATGTTCATTAAAAGCTGTGGGACGTAGAGAAGGAAATCTCTACAAAATGTGCTTAAACTCCATTAATCCAGACGATCAAGTCTGTCTCAACGTGCATTCCAAAAACTCACTGCTGTGGCACTCCAGACTTGGTCACACAAATCATAGGCTGTTGAACAAACTCAAAAGCAAGGACTTGGTGATTGGTTTACCCGACACAACCTTTGACACAGACTCTGTCTGTGAAGCATGCGTAAAAGGTAAACACACCCGGTCCTCCTTCAAAAGTAAGCCTACTCTCTCTACTAGCTCTCCGCTAGAACTGCTACATATGGATCTTGTTGGTCCCATGCGTACACAAAGCAGAAGTGGTAAGAGGTACATCCTGGTCATAGTCGATGACTATTCCAGGTGGACCGGGGTCATTTTTTTATCTACTAAGGATGAAACTTTTACGGAGTTCGTCAAACTCCGTAAAATGCTTGTCAACAAATTTTCATTTACTCTGAAAACCCTGAGAACGGACCAGGGTACCGAATTTTGCAACAAGTCGTTTGATGAGTTTTGCAGGGACAACGGAGTTGATCACCAAATATCATCCGCACGTACTCCTGAACAAAACAGAGTAGTTGAACGCAAGAATAGAACTTTGGTAGAAATGGCTCGCACCATGCTCATTGACAGTCAACTCACTCCATCTTACTGGGCAGAAGCTGTTAACACAGCATGTTATGTGTTAAATCGTGCGCTGATTCATCCATTCCTTCACAAACACCCTATGAACAACTCCGTCAACGTAAACCAAGTCTTATACATCTCAGGCGGATGTAAGTGCTTTATCCACAATAATGGTAAGGACAACTTGGGTAAGTTCTCTCCTAAAAGTGATGAAGGTATCTTTCTTGGCTATTCTTCTAAAAGCAAAGCTTATCGTGTTATCAATCTGAGAACTCAATGTTTAGAAGAGAGTCCACATGTCAAGTTTGATGAGTCCCACAATGTTGGCTCATCTTCTGATCAACTTGACTTTGCCCCTGATGATTTTCTCACCAATCCACACTTCATCACTGTACCCATAGGAAGACTCCCTGATTCCCAATCCATCACTCCTCATGATTCTCCAGCAAACAAAAACAATATATCAGACTCTACTGACTCTGACCATAACCCGGAGACACCCTTACCACAACATTTGACTTTTGACTCCTCTGACAGAGACACACCCCCTCCTGCTTCACGTCGACAGTTCCAGCAAAAATCAGCCCACCTTCCTGAAATCATCATTACAGACCCAAACTCCAGTGTTCAAACACGTCTCCAAGCTATGCAAAACCTCTGTGCCTTTGGTGCTTTTCTGTCTAGCACTGAACCAAGAAACGTCAAAGAAGCACTCCTTGATAGTGATTGAGTTGCTGCTATGCAGGAGGAACTCAATTCTCTCCAGCGACATGCTGTCTGGGAGTTAGTTCCTCGCCCCACGCATCAACAAACAATCGGTACACGTTGGGTCTTTCGTAATAAACTTGATGATGCAGGACATGTTTTCAGGAATAAAGCTCGATTGGTCGTTCAGGGCTACAATCAAGAAGAAGGGATTGATTATGATGAAACCTTCACTCCCGTAGCTCGTCTTGAAGCATTTCGAATGCTAATTGCGTTTGTTGCTTTCAAAGGTTTCCAATTATATCAAATGGATGTTAAGACAGCCTTCCTCCACGGCTACATTGATAGAGAAGTCTATGTCGAGCAACCACCAGGGTTCACAGACTCTGTCCATCCCGACTACGTCTACAAACTGTGTAAGGCCCTTTACGGACTGAAACAGGCTCCACGTGCCTGGTATGAAAGACTGTCTACGTATCTATTGCAAAATGGTTTCTCTCGAGGTAACGTAGATAAAACGCTCTTCATTCTTCACTCTTCACATGACTTACTTCTAGTACAGATTTATGTTGATGATATCATTTATGGCTCTACAAGTAACACCCTCTGTGACCATTTTGCTAACCTCATGAAGCAAGAGTTTTCCATGAATGAGTTAGGTGAGCTTAAGTTCTTCTTAGGATTACAAATTCAACAAGAAAGGGAAGGGATCAAGATCCATCAACAAAAGTACATCAAGGAACTCCTTGACAAGTACAACCTAAAAAATGCCAAGTGTTTGTCCACCAAGCTGTACATCTGCCAAACTGCATCTCGATGATGACGGAGTCGGTGTCAATACCACCGAATATAGAGGAATGATAGGGTCCCTCTTGTACCTGACTGCCAGTCGCCCAGACATTCTTCACGCAGTCTGTCTTTGTGCTCGCTTCCAAGCTGCACCCAAACAATCACACCTCAAAGCAGTCAAGCGTATCTTTCGCTATCTTAAAGGTACAAGTACACTCTATCTATGGTATCCACGATCTCCTACTTTTACTTTATCTGGATATAGTGACTCTGATTGGGCTGGTTCTCTCCAAGATCGAAAGAGTACTTCAGGTAATGCACAATTCTTGGGTCTTTGCCTTGTTTCATGGTCCTCCAAAAAACAGAATTCTGTTGCACTCTCTACAGCAGAGGCAGAGTATGTCTCTGCTGCAGCCTGTTGCTCCCAACTCCTTTGGATGAAACAACAACTTCAAGACTATCATGTCACCCAAGAACAGATCTCAATCTTTTGTGACAACAAAAGCACAATCAAAATATCAGAAAATCCAGTCCAACACTCAAGAACCAAACACATTGAAATTTGCTTTCACTTCTTGAAAGATTGTGTCGAGAAAAAGCTTATCCAACTTGACTTTGTGCCCACAGAAGATCAACTTGTAGATATTTTTACTAAACCCCTCTTTACAGCAAGATTCGAAGCACTGCGATCAGCAATCGGATTGACTCCGTCTACCTAGACGGTCGCATCTCCTTGCCCCTACCGCAATCTTCAGTAGGTACTCCCTCATGTCTCATAGAGTCTGTCTTTGTTTGCACTCGAATCTGTGAAATGTGTTTTATTACTTAGCATGCCTATTACTCTAGCGCTACCATCCACGTCATCTATCCGAACCCACCCCGCCTAAATCCTCGCCCTTAATCTCGCTCCACCCTGACGTCGCCGCATTTATCTCACCTGACACATGCCATCTCTGCAACTTCCAGCCTTTATATCTATCACTCGTCCACTCCATCTCTCTCACTTCCACTCCCTTTACACCCAAGCATGCTGGCATCAATTTCAACGGCATCAACATCCCAGCCGACATTTTCGCCGATCCCATTCATCTTCAGGCGTACCTCCAATCGATGGCCAACCCTAATCCATCTCCACTCACCACCACCACCACCACCACCTCACTCTCCCACTAAAACCACCGCTACTTCGTCTCCCACACACTCCTCCACACTACCACCTCCAACCCGCGACCCATCCCCTCATCAAACACCGCCATCCGTTGCAAAACAGATATTGAGGATGTCACCCCAATCCAAACCCTGCCACCATCCCCAACACCTCAAGCCAATATCCCTCCTGCCGAAAACCATCCTACCGATCAACCACAAGAACCCACCAATAAATCCCCTACACCAACCCCACCCGCATCTCCCGCAAAATCCGCAACACCACCACAACAACCTCAACCCAAAACCCGCAAGAGAAAAGCCCAAACCTCTACTCGACCCACAGCCAAAAGAATTCTTCGTTCTTCTGTCAAGGCGCAACCTGTCTCCTCTGGTTCCGGTGAATCGTCTCCAGTCCAAGAACTGCCCACGGCCAGTCATGATGCCTCTACTGGTGCCACCTCCGCCAAAGATCAGAAACCTCCGAAGCCGCACCGAAGATGTGCGAAGATCGACCCATTCAACCAACGCTACATGCTCGGGGACCCTGCCTCAGAACGGAATATCATCAGGGGTAAGTTCCTTGATTTTTCATGGGCTCAATCTTCAAACCTAGGGGAGTTAGTGACCATGAAAAGGTTTTCTGGGGTGGAAAACCTCTTCTGTGAGATTACGGAGTGGTATCCCCTAGAGTCTGTCGACTTCTTTCAAAATCTGGTTATAAGAATGGTGCTGCACAGTCTTTGTCAATTCCATCCCAATTTTTCAATCTTGAAAAAGTCCCAAATCCTTTGAGTCTCTGCTACTGGCTGTCATTTCTATGAGAAAGGAATTCTACCTGAGATCCCTGGGTCCACAAAATAAAATCTATCGCTTTTTCTCCTCCAAGAAAAAGATTGGCTCCCCATACCCCGTGGCGATCTCCCATTTACACAACTCCTCACATTCTGGTCATCAAAAACAGTGTCCCAAGGAAAGAGGAAATCTCATGGTCAACTGCTTGGACCTCACCATAATGTACTGCATAACAATCGTCACTCTATCAATCTGGCCCACATCATTATCCACCACTTAGCCCAGTCGGTCCACCCCGAAACACTCCCTGGGGTACGTGTTCTGGCTGCTCGAATTCTAAAATTCTTCAGGTACCCCTGGCGACTTCGACGCCAGAGTCCATCGACGAGGCAGACACCATCAACCTGCGGTATCTGAATCGGCTGACTTCTATCGACAAATCCAAGCTGCTACCCCCACCATCTACTCCAACGACGGTGGGAACATCCACTTCTCAAGAGGCAGTCCCTCAAGCTTCACTCCTACCCCTCCTGGAGAAAGTGGAGTGACTCCTTGCGCATGCAGCCGAGCTGATTCAGGGCCAAACGTGGATGATGGACCGACTCGTTGGGATAGAGACGGCAGTGGCGGCCTTGCAAGAACAACTCCTTGACATCCAATCTACCTTAACCCCAACCCCTTAGTATGACGTGTGTGTGTAGTGTTAGGACTTAGGTTGTTTTTAAGTTCTAAACACTTTTTTGCCGGTTTTTGTGTGAATACTTTGACTAACTTTGTGTGACTGTGGGCTTCCCTCTGATGAAAGCAAAAGGGGGAAGCGGTGAATCCCGTCTGGTGTACGGGTATTCTGCTGCTGTCTTAAACTGCTTTTTGGATTTGCGCTGCTGGACCGTGTGGTCTAGTGTTTTAACTGCTTTATATACTACAATCTATCATGCCTATTACACTGCCTATTCAATGTTTGCTTGCCTGGAGTCCCTCTCCGATCAAGGGGGAACCTAAATGGAGTCTTTGAACTCATTGCTACTGCTGCTATTAAGGGGGAACTTTGACAGGGTGGTTCCCCTAGTCTTGTGTTTTTATTTCAGGATTGACTCCATCGGGATTCACGAAGGTTTGCTATCATCAGCAACAAGGGGGAAACTGTTGGGACATCAGAGTGTTACAGAGATAGCCTATCACCTCGACAGAGTCAATCATCATTAGACAGACACAAAGAGTGAGCCTCTTCAATGAGTCCACGCAACAAAGAAGACTTCACAGACTCCCGTGCTGTTGGAAAACAAGGAGTCAACTCGGAATGCCTTAATCACCACAACGGTCATGAAGTCTTCCCTCAACATCCGAAGATCGCGGCCCAAGTAAGAAGATTACTCAAAGCCGTTGGAAGTTGCCCACTAAGTTAGTTCCTGTATTCTCGGAACTAACTTCTTCGACCTACTGTTGTACTTAGAGTATAAATAAGTTGTGTAATAGTCAGTTTTAGGTGTGCTTTCATTGAGGATTATTTTAGAGCTTAGAGAGAGAAAGAGAATCACTTTGTAAGCCAGAAAAAGAGAGAGAATGCGTACCAAATTAGTTAGCGCTCTTAGATAGACTCTGCCTAGGAAGATCCTAGTTTCACTACGCTTACCATTGATTTGATTAGAAAGTGTGTTGGGTGAGTGAGTGAAAAACCGCTAAGTAGATCCCTTCTACTTAGTGGACATTTGTAAGTTGTTTTATTTGACCAGGAAATGAAATAACTTATTTGTGTATCTTGCTGAGTTCCACAGAGTCTTTCTCCCTTTTCATCGTTTCGCTTCAATTACCGTAAAAGTCTTTCGCACCATTAGTTTAATCATTTAGATTGAGTGCCTCTACATCACAGAGTGCTTCTTACTTACGAAGGCCGATTGAGTCAAACCAACTCTTAGACTCACACCTTTGGTTGGTTTGAGTTAGCCACCCGATCCTACACAAATTATCTCCTTCGGTCGGAGTTATGCCATTTACCTCACCTTTGAATGTCGTCTCACCGGAGTCGTGTAAAAATGACAGGCTCATTCACTCATGGTTTTTCCACTCAAGACACTCTCGCGAGATTTTCACTTGGAAACTCATTCGCACATTTAAATGAAAGATGAAAGATGACGAACTTCAACTCAGATTTCCCCCAGTATTGATTTGGGGTTTATGACAACAATTTAAAAGATGTGGATTTGGAACCGCTTTGTGGGTTGTTTTGGATGTTTTGGGGTGAGTTGTGATGTTTGGCAAGGCATGTTCAAATTTTGGGAGACAAAATACAGGTCTTTGCATTCCATTGTCGGGAAATAATTATTTCATGAACCATTTTCTCAAAAGAAATTTATGTAAAATAGAATCTCCTTTTTTACCATTTAGACTTGAAAAAGCCATCCACTTGTGAACATGAGGAAGAAGATGATTTAACAAAATCAATGCTTCTTATTAGTGGTTTGAAAATGATCATTCTTTGAAAACTATGAGTGGTGCATTTGGCAGGTTATGCATGTGGAGACTTTCATTGCTGAAGACTCGAGTTCTCGATCTTTGGGACGTCGCTGAGATAACCGTGACCGCCTTCTTCTTGGACTGTGAGTAAGCTCTGCAAAATGCCTCAACTAGGAGTGCCCATGGATGACACATGAAGCACTTGGGCCTGAATCTTTTACGAACTGAATGTGAGGTGCAAGGGCTGAAACAGTTTCATGAATGTGGATAGGCACTCGAGCCTAGATGGCGTCATGGATGTGGGTAGGAACTTGGGCCTAGATAAATTGAAAGTGAGGCACATGGGCCAGAAATATTTTGAGGATGTGGCGCATGGGCCGGAGTGTTGTGAGAATGTGGCACTTGGGCCGAAATGTTGTGAGAATGTGGCACTTGGGCTGGAATGTTGTGAAGATGTGGCGCTTGGGCCAGAATGTTGTGAAGATGTGGCGCTTGGGCTAGAATGTTGTGAAGATGTGGCGCTTGGGCCTGAATGTTGTGAAGATGTGGCGCTTGGGCCTGAATGTTGTGAAGATATGGCGCTTGGGCCAGAGTGTTTGAAAGTGTGGCGCTTGGGCGAAAGAGTGTTTAAGGATGTGGCGCTTGGGCCTGAATGATTTGGAATTGTTGCACTTGGGCCAGAATGACTTCGGATTGAAGTATGAAATATGGGCCAGAGGGACTTCTAGATTGGAATGGGTGTGTGGGCCTGAATACCCTTAATCTGGAATGGAGCAAACGGGCCAAAGGAAGCCACATGGATCGTGAATGGGCCACTAGGCCGAGAGAAAAAACCTTGAAGCCTAAGATTTCGTTTGATGATCCTGTTGGGCCTTGAGGCCAGAAACTAGAATGAACGGGTTGCGTAAACTATCTGGGATTCGAATGTTTTATGCTATGGGCCGAAATTTTGGATTCAGAGCGAAGTTCGTGGGCCAAAACTATGAATTGGTTTGTGGGCCCAGATGGAATGAGTTATGAGTGTGGTACTTGGGCCAGAATGATGTATGAACAGTGAAATGATGCTTAGGCTAAAACGTTTTAGAGAATGCATCACTTGGAATATTCTGAGAATTTGGCATCTAGGCCAGAATGTGTTTGGGCCTAAAGAAACATGGGCTGGAATGGTCCCTAAATCACAAATGGGCTTAACTTCCTTTGGGTCAGAGAAGATGGTTGCTAAGCCGACAAAGATTTTATTTGCATGACTTGTGAGTTATTTCAAGTTCAGGTGGATTTCTTTTTAAGGGCCTAAAACTAATTGGATAATTCAAATTGGGCCGGAAGAGAAATCACCTAAGTCTAGGTTTTTGGGCCAAGCCCAAACGACTCCCATATTAAACCAAACAGGGCCTCTGGGCCGCAAACAAATAGAGCTGCCAATTCGGGTTGGGCTAGGTAGATGTAGGAGAAGTTCCTATCAATCTCTAGGCTGGGTAGTGGGCCGATCATACAAGAAAACAAGGCCCACACAAATTCAACATGTCCTTACTAGACGATTAAATCAAACCGGGTATGGAGCGATCCAGAGAGGTGCTTGGGGCGCGGGCCCAGGTCACCACAAAGGAATAGGGCTTACACCCTATTCTCTTTGGGCTTCCCCTCTCTTTTCACATCACCTGAAGGTGTGTGTCAACGGTCGGGTCTTTGACTGACCAAACAAAGGGCTAGGTAAGAGCACTGCCAGGAAAACGCTTGGGGCTAAGGCCCAGGTATTAAGGGGGTGTGGTTAGACGACACCCTCCTCTTTTCCCCCGCTTATTCACATCACCTAAAAGGTGTGAGTCCCTGACAGGGGACCCTCAAACGGGTCCCGGGGTGAAATCGGTTTATGTGGACCCTTGCTCTCATATGATGCAAAAGTACAAAAATTTAAATTACACACAAAAGTAAACAAACAATGTAATAAAGCCATAAATAAACATTTTCGAGTTAAGCCCTCTTTCTTAAAATTAAACAAGTTAATATTAAGAATTTTATCCTCAGTAGAGTCGCCAGTCTATGAGCCTCGATTTTTAAACCCTATCCTATGTTGATTAAAGCTGATTAGGATCTAACCGGGTTTTAGGTCCACTTATAACCTAAGATTAATAACTATGTCATATAACAATAATTATTAAAACCTAAGCTAGCTCACTGGAACCTATTATGAGTCGCCACCTACCTTGAGTAAATTAGGAAAGGTAGAGTTCGGGTTCGGGGGCTTAGTATTCGACTTATTTAGGGTTCAATTTACTTTCATTACCCCAAGAAGTCGTTGTTCCTCTACTTAGTTTAATTACGGCTTATTACGAGTCATTTTAACCTAAGTGCGCGCTTCTAATTTTTTTGTATTTTTAACATTTTTTGACAGAAAATTAAAGCGGAAATTAAAATACCTAAACTAGGGTTTCAGAGGCAGAATTAGGTCAAATTTTGTTTCCGTCCGTGACTACGGACCTAATGTCCGTACCTCGGACCCTAGTTAATCTATGTGGAAATAAAAGTCGAATTAAACAGAAAACGAAAATTTGAAAAGTCCGGGGCCACAGACAGGATGTCCGTGGGCCCGGACATTGTTTTGAAAAACTTTAAATTTTTTAAAAATTAATATCCCGCCGCCGTCCGTGGTCCCGGACCATGGGTCCGAGGTCACGGACCACCCACAGATGAGGGTTTTCTGGTGGTTCCCGATGGTGTTTTTGGCTAAAAAATTATGTACGTGTAGCCTGAAAGGTATACAATACGTTAGTAATTGAATGATTGCAGTTTGAAGTCGAATTGTGCACGAAACTTGACAAACAAGTAACAAGGTAGAAGCAAAAGCAATTAGCAATACAGAAGCCGAAAAGGGTTGGTTTGAGCCCAAAATTTAACAGAGAGTTAATAAGGCTGTGGGGAGTTAGAAAAGTAGAATTATAACCTGTTTTACCTTCGGATTCAAGATGATTCTTCACGTTGGGATTCTTCGGAGGCTCCGATGATGCTGGTTCCGGATTGAGTTCGACCCGAGCTTCTGGTTGTTGATTGTTGATGATGTTCTTCACGTTTTGGAGGTGGTTTGGTTGATGTTTGATGATTGTTGATGTGTTGGGAGTTGAAAAGTGTGTTTAGGTGGTGACTTCGGGGGATTTTTGATGTGATTTTGGTGCTTGGGTGTGTAAAAACGTGGAGGACTTGTGACGGATAAGTTTTCTGGTTGCTTAGGGTTCTTGAGGTTCTGATTTGATCATGGGATAAGGTTCCTTATATACGCTTCCTTAAAGATAGAAAAATCCGGTAAAAACCGAGATTTACCGACATTTTAGCTTAAGGGCTTCCAAAAGGAATTTGACTATGAAATGTTAAACATGGATAAAGGATGGTATTTCTGATTTTTCTAAAGTGGAATCAAATTTTTTGGATATTGGAATATTTTTAAATTCAATTTCTCGTCAGATTCAATCAGAAATTGCTAGAAAATTATTGGAAATTCGAAAAATCAAAATTCCAACGCCATTATGCCCAAAATGTCATCCTCTATCATGGTTTAAAATTTCAAAGCATTTTTAATTGATTTGACCCTTCTTTGGAGGAGAGAGAAATCCTATAGGGGGCTTAGGAGCCTTGAACAATTACGAAAATGCCCCTGGAGATGACTAAGCTGTCCCTAGTACTCTGAAATGTGCTGATCAACTGGGAACCCTCACTAATTGACCAAACTAGCCTATTAGTAGAGACTCTCTTCCGGGGGGATTGAAATTTTGGGTATAACACTAAGGTTAAACCTAAGGAGGAAATTGTTCTGGTAAATGATGAAGGGAATCGATTTATTCAACAGGTGCAATACGAATGGAGGCCATGGTATTGCGAGGTGTGTAAGTGCTTTGGTCACTCAACTTCTCGCTGTCAAAGGATGAGGAATGAGGGTGAGAATGATGTCCAGACTAATCAGGTGGTAGCTTCTCGTGTTACAGAAAAGGCACTTAAGGAGCCTATTAATGAGATTCAATTAGCGAAGAGGAATATCGTTAGCAGTAACGCTGTAGCTGCCTTGAGTAATGTGTGTGAGTCTAGTCAGGGTGGCTGGACTACGGTGGTTACAAAGAGAAGTTTGAATCGTAGTTTTGACCAGGCAGGGAAGAAACATGGGGGTAACTCCAAAGGGTCTGATAATATTCTGCCTAATGGGTAGATTTAACATTGCATCCTGGAATATTAGGGGTTTGAATGCCCCGAATAAAAGAGCAGCGATTGAGAAGTTTGCTGCGGCTAATAAGGTCAGTCTATTTGCGGTACTAGAAACTCGTATTAAGAATAATACATTTTCTTCTATGGCTACTTGGTGGAAGAAAAAGTGGGATGGTTTATCTAATGTGAATTTGGATAAGAACTGTAGGATTTTACTAATCTGGGATGCGAATGTTTGGGAGGTGTAGTGTGTAGAGATGAGTAATCAAATGATGCATTGTAGAGTTGTGTCCAGGAATGGAATGAGTTTCTTCTGGTTTACGGCAGTTTATGCGGCTAATAGTTCGATGGAGAGAGCAAAATTATGGGAGGATTTGAGGAGAGTTGGTCAGGAGATTCAGGAGCCTTGGATTGTGATGGGGGATTTTAACTGCTTGCTTAAGCAGGGTGAGAAATCAGTGGGTGATTGTGTTGTGGATGAGGTTGATCATCAATTTGTGGAGTGTGTGGAAGATGTGGATGTGTTTGATTTAAAATTTTCTGGAGCTCTTTATTCGTGGACTAATAAGCATGTTGTGGATCCATCTACTAGAATCTACTGTAAACTGGACAGAGCTCTGGTTAACAATTTCTGGCTACTTAAGTATCCTGAATCGACTGCTGAGTTTTGTCGTCCTGAGATATCAGACCACTCGCCTATTCTGGTTAGGCTTGATAATTTTGTTCCTAGTGTGCCGAGTATTTTCAGATTTCGTAACATATGGGTAACGGATGATAATTTTTTGGAAGTTGTTAAAGCTGGCTGGTCTACTAGAGTGGAGGGTTGTCCTATGTTCAGAGTAGTCCAGAGATTGAAGTCCGTGAAGTTTAATTTAAAAAGGTTAAACAGAGTTAACTTTTCTCTTTTAAGGGATAAGGTGGAGAAGTGTAGAGATTGTTTGCAGACTACCCAGCTGCAGCTGATGTCTGATCCGTTTAATAGGGCCCTGATAGAGCTGGAGAATAATCTGATTCAGCAATATAATCAGGTGTCTAGTCTGTTAAACACCCATGTGGTTCAGCAAGCGAAAGTTGACTGGATTCAGATGGGGGATGAATCCAGTGCTTATTTTTATCATATAATGAACTCAAGAAGGAATCTGTCCAGAATTCATGTGGTAATTGATGACCAGGGGAGAAAGATCACAGAAGATGAGGAGATTGGTGAGCATATTGTTCAGTTTTTTACCAACCTGCTGGGTAAGAAAATGTAGAACAGGAGCAATTGCCAACAGATGGTCTTTCTGGAAGGGAGGAAAGTTTCTGATGAGAATAATGCAAAACTTGTTGGTTTGGTTATGGATAAGGAAATTTTGGATGCTTTGAAGTCGATTAAGAATACAAAGGCCCCGGGCCCTGACGGATTTAATTCTTTGTTTTTTAAGTCTGCTTGGTCTATTGTGGGGCAGGATGTGAGTTTGGCAATTAAGGAATTTTTTCTGAAAGGGAAACTGTTAAAATAGGTGAATACCACACTTGTGACTCTTGTCCCAAAAGTTGTGAACCCGAGTTCAGTTAAGGATCTAAGGCCTATTGCGTGCTGTAATGTGGTTTATAAAGTGATAACTAAAATCATCACAGCTAGACTTAGATCAGTTTTGCCGGATATTATCAGTGATTGCCAGGGAGTGTTCATACATGGAAGAAGTGTTGCTCATAACGTGTTATTGTGTCAGGAGATTGTGCAAGGATATAAAAGGAAGAATATATCTCCAAGGTGTGCGTTCAAGGTTGACATTCATAAAGCTTACAATAGTGTAAGTTGGGAATATCTTGAGGAGGTGCTTGCTGGATTTTGGTTTTCATGAGAAATTTATTAAGTGGGTGATGTGTTGTGTGACCACTCCTTTCTATTCTATTTTGGTTAATGGGCAGTATAGGGGTTTCTTTAAGGGGGAAAGAGGTCTTAGGCAAGGAGATCCCCTTTCTCCCCTCTTATTTGTTCTCTGCATGGAATATCTGAGTCGTTCTTTGGATGCTGTTGGGAATGATCCAAATTTCAATTTTCACCCAAAGTGTGGGAATACAAGGCTGAATCATCTATGTTTTGCTGACGACTTACTGATCTTTTGTAGAGGAGATGTTGGTTCTGTCGGTCTTATCAAAGGGATTCTTGACACTTTCTCTTATACTTCTGGTTTGACAATTAGCCAGCTGAAGTGTAAAATATTCTTTGGTGGGGTTTCTGATAAGGAGAAGCTGAAAATTCTGGATGTTCTTGGTTTTGAAGAAGGTAAGTTGCCTGTCAAATACTTGGGAGTCCCTTTATCTACTCATAGACTTGTGGCTGATGATTACTCTCCTTTGATTAATAAGATTACCGCACGTATTAATCACTGGGCTACTAGGAGGCTTAGCTATGCTGGTAGACTGCAACTCATTGAGAGTACCTTGATGAGTATACAGAGATTTTGGGCATATATTTTCTTGTTCCCTAAGTATGTTGTACTGCTGATTATAAAGAGATGTAGGAGCTTCCTCTGGAGTGGAGTTGAGAGCAGCAGAAAGGCTCCTGTTGCATGGAGTAGAATCTGTATGCCGAAAAACAATGGGGGTTTAGGCATTAAGGAAATCCTGCCATGGAATAAAGCGGCTATTCTAAGTATTTTACTGAAGTTGAGTTTGTCTAATGCTGGTCAATCTGCTCTGGGAAGGTGGTGTAGAAAGAATTTATTGAAGAATTATGATATTTGGAATGTCAAACTGAAAGGCACTCATGCTTTTTGGTGGAAAGCGTGCTTAAAGGTGAGAGATGAGATTATCACGAAGAACTTCAAAGCTGATCTGGTAAGGTATATGGAGGAGGGTGGTAATCTGAAAATCTGTTATATTTTTGAGATCATTCACCCCCTGCCACCTGATGAAGGTTGGGATTTGGTTCTCTGGAATAAGTTTTGCACTCCTCATGCGTCATTCATTTGGTGGTTAGCTTGCCATAACCGGTTGGCTACCAAGGATAGATTGAGGAAGTGGAACTCTAGTATCAATGCGGCCTATGTTTTCTGTGGTCAAGAGGAGTCTCGAGACCATCTCTTCTTTTCTTGCGAGTTTTATAGGCGGGTTTTTTCAGAGATCTTACATATCTGGCTTGCTTGTAAGCTAGATACGAATTTTTCTGGGTGTATGGTGGATCTATGGAGGTCGAGAAGCAAATGCTCCTTGGTGTTTAAGATGAGATGTGCGGCGGTTAGTGTGTCTGTCTATCATGTCTCGAAAATGAGGTGAGCTGATTTTTTCTAGTATACCGGCTGATTGGATTAAGTGTGTTGTGTTGATTAAACAGGAGCTCAAAATGAGATGGGTGTAACACCCCTACCGCTAATACCGTCATTACTGTACCATACTTACCTTCGCAGCGGATATTACTTACTCAACGGCGGGTGTACAATGCCGTTAGTCACCCACGTGACTAACAAGGCGAGTTACAATTCTACATACTATCGGTCTGATGAATATGAACATACCGAGTACTCTACACAATACAATACTTCCCATTGCTTACTTACCCATATTTCAATTACAACGTCAATACATTACTATACCGAGTATACTACAATCCTTAACTTACCGATACAGTCTAAGCTTCCATATTTGCATTACAATACAAGTACCAATCCCTACTATACAACTACCCATGCTTACGTAGCAGTCCCCGTCCTACTCTCTCGAACGGTGGTCAGCTTCGAGTACCTGCACAGTAAAAACGGTCCCCCTAGGGGGTTAGCTTACGCTGCATATGAAATCCGCATATACCGCGTGCTAACCGCGGTACGCCGACTACTTTGGGTCGGATATACATGGAGTTCATTTTACACGCATACATACATACTCATACTACGATAATACAATCAAAATACCTGCATAAATATACAAGTTCAATACTTACTAAGGAAGACAACTCAATAGTCAACCATTCGTATTTGTTATTCATTCATTACTCTTCGTACTGTGTTCGATATTCGCTACTCTACTCATACTTACTCCTTACTCTTGCATACTCATCACTCCATGTTCAATACCTTACTCATACACGATCCTTACTCTGTACTCGTTACTATACTTGTGCATACTCACTACTCAATTCTCCGTACTTACTCTTACGTACTCAATACTCAATGCTTACTCATACATACTCGATACTCGGTACTCATTACATACTCATACTCACTTCCTACTCCGTACTCGTTACTTTGCTCATACATACGCAATACTCATTACTCATTACTTTGGCCTCTGGGCGGAGTCATACACAAGACTCGCCACCGGACCTACAATACGAGGGCTATACGCTTAGCTCCTCAAATACTCAAATGCCCGCTTTTACCGGACTACTCAAATTCCCAACACTCTTCTCTCAGAGTACATTACAATCTCATGGATTAGCCTAGGAGTATCTCTCTCGATAACCTCCACTAGCTTAGGGAATTACCACCGACTAGTATCCTCAGATTTAAGGGTTTCCCCAACGTATCGAATACTCTCATGTTCGGGACATACTTACATCAGTCGGGTCCTCTCATAATGGGTCGACTAGTTACTAAGGGGTTCGGAGATCCCTCATCATTCTTTACTACTCTCATGGTTCATGTCTTGCACCAAGATTAATTCCTCTATTAGAGGTTACTTATATACTTCCACTACTTTTGTTTGTGGATTGTTCAATTCGGTCCTCCTACCGTCATCGGAAGGTTATTACTCCCGTACACTCTCTCACATTCAAGTGAGTTTCATTGGGTTGCGTTATCGTTTGTTGAATCGTTAGTTTAGTGCGTTGCTACGGTTCCATTAGTTCCCAACATGACTCTTACTACGAGCCACTACACAATAAGACTCATCTATGAGTCGTACTACGCACCAAATGAAGCCACACAATCAATCAAGAAGGGTTAGCTCACACAACATACAGCAAGACATATAATGAAAGGCAATAAACCGTTTTCATGCTTTAGTCTTGATTAGCCGGCATACAGCACACAAATCAACGTAACTCGGTTAGCATACGGGGCATGAGGAAATCATACCTTTCACCGGAGTTAGCTTTACCATGTGTTCCCTTGTTCCTTGGTTCACACTTGTTCCACTGATAATGTTTCCAACATTGTTATTAATACTATGCTCATACGATAAACAAGTAATTATTACTCCCTTACTTACCCCATTATCCCGGTACACTTAATGTTCTTATGCTTACAACTTCCTTAACTTGTTTCCTTACTCACATGTGCATTTCCTCATCCTTTCTTTCCATTAATGATGTACTACTACATTTACATATACCTATGTGCATAGACATTTACTTATATACATCTGATAACTCTAATCATATATATGTATTTTTTTTTTACTCGACCGACCTTACCCAGGGTCGGTCCCAAGGTCGGTCGAAGTCAGTAAGGAATTACGCTGGAAAATTACAGGGCCGACCGACCTTGCAAGTCCGGTCCCAAGGTCGGTCCATTCCAGTGAGTTACTTGACGGAAAATTTTAGCCCGACCGACCTTGCAAGTCCAGTCGCAAGGTCGGTCCATTCCAGTAGCTTACAAGACGGAAAAATTTTGAGTCGACCGACCTTGCAAGTCCGGTCGCAAGGTCGGTCCATTCCAGTAGGTTGCATTACGGGAAATTCTTTTGGCCGACCGACCTTGCATGTCCGGTCCCAAGGTCGGTCCATTCCAGAAGGTTTCCGTCCTTTGTAAATCTGGGCTCGACCGACCTTGCAAGTTCGGTCCCAAGGTCGGTCCGGCCCAGTACTTCAGTTTTCATTTCTGTTTTCAGTCCTCTCCTTTACCCATTTCTTCCCCATTGTTCCTACACTTAATCCCACATATTTTAACACTACTTAGGCCCTCAAAATCGCCTTGGTTCATCCCCCAAATACCTTACTCATTTCTAAACCCATATACCCAATTTTTCCTCACTCCCTTCAACACTTGTAACAGTTTTTGTTACACTTATGCTACAGATTTTATACTCAATCCTCACATCCAATACCTCTACTACCAATACCATTACTAGCATCCCAAATGCATTCCAAGCAATTACAACATCTATACCCAAGTTCAACATCCATTTCACTACATCTTGCACTCTAATTTTTCCTAGCTTCTCCAATACATTTTTATCACTTCTTGCTACAGATTTTTTTATACTTTATCCTCATCCTCCAATTACCAATCCATGGTCATTAAACATCTCTACTAACCCCAATACATACCTTGGTTCTCCCATTCACCAAGTCATTCTTTAATGCACAATTCCTACCAAAATTTTGCCATAGCTCACCTATAATTCTTACTTATCCACACATACCCATCATCACCAAAATCATTCCTATTCTTGCCACACCCATACAAGGGTCCTACCAGCAATACAAATCAATCTTACTACATCTTTAATTCCTCAAAACACAATATCAATACACATACACAATTCCTTGGCTCTAAAGCCTACAATCCACATACTTGTTCACATATACCCAAACTTTCACAATTACAATTCTACTACATTATTTTGGTTTCTTTAAATTGGTTTACCCATTCCCATTATCCTAATGCATTAAAATTTCGCATTAAGGAAGAGCTCTTACCTTGAGTTTAAATTTCCTTCATTTCCTTTCCACTTCTTCTTCTTCTCTTTTTCTTGCAAAATCGGCCATGTGGGGGATGGAGTTTCCAAACTCCATCCCAACACCCAAATTACATAAGGAGAATATAATTAGAATTCTAATCCCTTAAAACTTCACTAATTAAATGAAGGGTTTAAATTACCATTAGTTAGGGTTTTTACCTTGGAGCTTTTAAGAGAGGTTTTCAAGCCTTGAATGCAAAGGAGGGTTCCTCCACCATTGGAGAGTTGAACCAAGCTCAAACAAAGAAGAAACAAGGCATTACAAGGAGGGGCAAAATCGGCCACCATAGGGAATGGAGGAAAAATGGATTTTTCTTGAAACTTTTTACCTTAGGAGGAAGAGGAGACTCCAAGCTCCACAATGGTGTGCTTTTCTCTTCAAATGGGGAAAACCCATGGAGATGAAGTTGCTCATTTTCGGATTTTGAAAAGATAGAAATGTAGAGGAGGATGAGGGGATTACAAATATGTAATTATTTTTACATTTGGAGCTCACATGGAGGTAGAGCATGAAGAAGAGGAGGAAAAAGCCATTGTTGCTTCCTTTGGGGGCTTCAAAATCACCACCCAGCAGAGAGAGGGAGAGCAGCTCGGTGGGGAAGGGAAGGAAGGGAGAGAGAGAAGAGAGAAATGAGGGGAGAGAGAAAAAGAAAGTACATTTTCTACTTTTCTATTTGCTTTTTGGTCCCCTTTACTTATTAGCTAGTTACATGTGTGTGTGTGTGAGGGAGAGCTGTTTACACCAGTAAAAACCGGCCCCCTCTGTAATACTAGCTGGAGCGTTTTTCGTCTTTTACAGAAAACGCTCGTTATTTTACCAGGTTTTGATACTATTCGCTAACCGGGCCCGTTTTCCGGAATTTCCTCGTTTCTTTATTTTTATTGGTTATTAAGCTTCCATAAATGCTTAATAATTATTATTTAATGATTTATAATTTTTTACGAGTCCGTTTGACCACTTAAAGTCACGTTTTCGGGTTTCCTCGAAAAACATGCGCTAAAGCTCTTTTAGCGTTTTAATACATTTCTTGGATCCGTTTTCTTCGGGAATTATTCCCGTATACTAATTAGGCATGAATAAGCCTTAGGAATCCTTACGATACTATAACCGAGGTCTCGTACCTCCTATGGTTATTTAACGCTTATTTTAGCGTTTTCCGCTTTCTAAGCGTTCTTCTCATTTCTTTTGGATTTATTTTCCTTACCAAAATTACTTAGGCGCTATTAGGCCCTTAAATACTATATTAGAATAATATAATCACCATATTTAAGTTCGGGGTATTTCAATGGGGGAAATTTCAGTTTAAGATGAATATGAGGAATTATAGAATTTGCAAAAGATTTGATTTGGTAGAACTTTTGAGTATATACTCTGTCTGTGGTTCCTGCAGCATGTTGCAGTATAGATAAAATTTTGCCTCTAGGTTGTAAATGTGTTTCGGTTTATAATATAGCTTACTTTACTTCAAAAAAAACATATAAGTTCATACACTAAATTCATACAATCACCATAACATTCCACAACAAGCAATAAGCAAGTATACAAACAACATCAATTAACAGTGCGAGAGTTATACTATCTAGAACAATCCTGTTATGCGGCCTTGAGGCCTTCTTGTTCAGTTGTTCAGGACTAAGAATATTTCCTTGAGTCATTTCTTCACTTTTACATAATTTGTTCAGTTAAGGTGGGTGTCATGTTAGGACAACCCGTATAAGCTTCCTCTTCTGGAGCAGTCAATCTGGTGCACTATAATAGTGCGGTTTGTCAGGAGTCCGTAAAGGCCTGACAGCCGGAGCCATTACACCAACAACAATGCCCTCTAACCAACGATCGTATCCGGCTCGTTGGAATTTCCACATCGAGAGAACCCTTTCCGGTCTTCCCTCTCTTCGGTGATCACCCATGCGCAACCATGTAGTCCGTGACTACCCTGGATTTTCCTCAACTTAATTAACCATTTAATTCCACCATATGATTTGGTCTGCGACCTTTACCAAAGATCTATGCTTAGGTTATATGGAGTATATTCTCCATGTAAGCACCTTTATGGTCGTTAACTTTTGTCTAGACGTCGCCTAGGCTACGTTCATCCTTAGGTACATATAATAATATTACAGTCATTCCCTTTTTACCATTTCCATACTCTCAACCACAATTTGATCTGAGTTTACACATGTGATTTCTGAACTGTAAACCGTCACGCACAATAAAGATCGTGAAGTAGTAAACATTAAAATCTACAATCACAACATATAGCAAGCATATCACTCTTGTCATGCAATCACACAAACCAGAACCCGAGGAAGCCCTCGGGAACACTCAGACCATATAGAAAGTACTGTATTCTGATGTATTGCTAGCGTGCAGAACCACGCTCACCCTCTAATCCTTTGTAATTCGACACTCGCAACCCGGTCTACTTGTTTGATTGCCATAAAATTTTCCACAACTCTAAGTCTGCACGGCACTTATTACTTGATTTCCCCTCCAGTGGTATGCTCTCTGTTACCGTGGCCATCCAAAGGTGAGGCAACTTGTCAAATTGGTAGTAACACAGCTGATGATCACGGTCAGCTCAGCTCTTGAAAGTTTTCATGGTGAGTTGCAGCTGTGTTTTTTATTCACCAAAGGGAGCTTGTATTGCTTGGTATTTCTTGCTTGCTGCTGCGAATTTGAAGTGGTGGTTTCACCTCAGATATGATCTGGGAGTTCCTTCAACTGGCGTAAGAAGGGGAGGTATGAAAACTATGTTGAAGCAGCATGTATACAATTTTTGTCAGACTGAACAGAGGGAGGAGCATGTGCTAGTTACTTCATGGCGTTTTTTTCATAAGGAAACTGGAAGTTCCTTTAGCTTAAGCATGAAAGGTGGTTTAAAGAGGTGTTAAGAGTGGGATATTTTTCTGGATAAAAACAGAGAAGGAGAAAGGTTGTCCATGCCATCTTTCTTACTTTATTCCTCCTTGTTGTTTTCAGCTGATCAATGGCTTATATCCTCAGTTTTTTTGTTAATCTAAGGAGAAGATGGTAAGGTTTTCTGGTGTAATGAGGGGTGGAAGGCCAGCTTAGGTTGTCATGGATTTTATGGCTTAAAAGTGCAGTAGAAATGTGAAGTAATGAGCTGACTTTTTTGATGGTTGTTATTGTTGTTTTCAGTAGTAGAAGGAGGTTATTGCTTCCTGTTGTTTCCGGTGAAAAAAAGATGCTGAAGGAGGCTGTGACTTATTATCAGTCAAGAAGAGAAAGAGAGGAGGAGTAAGGAGCTCAATACATGAACATGGTGAGGGGATTTGGTGTCCAACTTGGACATTATAAGAGGGGAAGTGTTATGCTAGTAGTTAGCTATTTCTCCTTCTTTTTTTTCCTTTCCAACATGGACATCGGTACTAAATGGAGGCATTAGAGCTTTGTCAGCTGAGACTTTGGAGTTTTGTCAGCCAAGACTGCAAGAGGGAAGAAGAAGTTTAAAAAGCAAGGTACTAATGGTCATTGTCTTAAGGCATAGTAGGTGTACTTGTTTGTCTCTTTATGTTTAATTTAATTTCCTTGTCTCTTTCCCCATGTACTTGTTCCTAGCTTTTCCTTTCTCTTCTTGGATGTAGCCAAAAATAGTGATGGGGGCTGAGAGCATATGACAACCAAGAGTATAGAAGAGAAGGGTGAATGATGATGGTCATTCCTTATTTGCATTATAGGTTGTACCTACTAGTTTAATTGTCCAATCTCTTCTTTTCTTTGGCTGTAACCGAGATCAAGGGTGGTTGGGTATGTTCCTGGTCGAGAATGATGGGAAAGAAGGTGAGAATGATGGGTTTAGTACTATCCTTTCTCATATTATACTCTAACATGTACTTGTTAACTAGTTTTATTTGTTTAATCTCCCTTGCTATCGTCTTATTTCCTTTGGATGCAACCGAGAATGTATGTGTAGTAAGGGGTATATTCAGCCGAACTTGGAGGAAAGTGGGGGAGGAAATGGCTAGCTATTATTTCATCTAGATAGGTGTACTTGCATGGAATTTTATTTTTGTGTTCAATCTTGCTTTTCAAGACTTTCTTTTCTCCTTTGTGACATTAAGTATATGGCTGCACACTTGGGAAAGTTTTTCCCTTTTTACTTTAGTGCATTACTAACACACATTAATGGTGGATAATGTGTCATTAATACGTTGGATGATAATATATAATATTTCTTGTCTTGGTGTATATAAATGAGTGGGTTTAGTCTTTAAAATCTTGGTTTTATTATGTAAATCATCCCATGTAATTTGATCACTTCATTTGTGACATTGATATATGCCTTAGAACATCACATATAGTATTAGTTTTAGGAGTTATTTTCTCCTTAATGTTGTTCTCACTTTGATTAGAGGTTACATGTATAACTTGTGTTCATTTTGAACTATGTATTTATATACTATTATTTATGTTGAGTAGTGATCATTTAGATGACTAATTGTTGATCATCTAGCTTCATTTGATTTAATTCCTTATTAAGTAAGGTAATTAGTGTTTGGAGTATTTCATTACGCTCCTCTTCTCATAAGCTCTTAGCTCACACTCTTCTTTTTGCTCTTGTCGAATTGCTTCCGTGGTGCCAAATAGAGTTGCAATGGGTAAAGTGGTCGTTAGATAGTATGTTATTTTATTTGGTTGAGTTCGTTGATGTCTGATTGTGAGTTGTTATAATTTAGACACCGGCGTTGATGACGAACGTTACTGGTGAATTCGTTGAGCCGTCTTCCTTATTCGAGGGAACAACGAGGTAAATTCTGTGCTCATTGTTGGTTTACTAATGTGGATTATTTTTCTATCACCAAAGGTGTTTTGAGAAACTCAACCAGTGATTTGTTAAATCGAGATTGTGACTTCTTCACGTGATGTGAAATTGTGGTTTTTTAGAAATGGGAATTATATTTCATTTTGGGAGTTCTTCACTGGATTTAATTGATTGGTGCTCCCTGACTCACCATGTTGGAGTTCTTGGTGCTCCCTGACTCACCATGTTGGTACTTTGGACCGTGACCATGAATTGTTTACACTGATATTTATATATTTTTGCGATGCATACAATGACTGAAGTTAAGCTCTATGATCAACTCTATGGACTAATGATTCATAGGGGTAGTGCACACTTAAGGACTTAGAGTGAGGTGGATTTGGATTGCAGTCCGTATATGACCCCCCTTAAAAGGTTTATGCCCCGTGACCCCCAAAGTATCGAACAACTGTTCTTCCAAACACGTTCTAATGGACCCATTCGCTCCGTAGTGAGGTGCAGACCCATGAACATAGGGCTCAATTTTCCCTTTCGTTCTTATCGGTGTTTTATAGATTATTTATTAGTCGCAACTTATTGCTTTTCCCATTTCAATGTGATTGTGTCATGCACGGTCTTTCATGCTTTAGGAAACAAGGTATCTTAATAGCTCAAACGCTCGATTAGGTTTAGATCACCTATCCCGGTATCCTGGATTACTAGCGCACATGCGCGTACTATATCGTCAAGTGTTCTTGTATATACTCACTGACTGTCAGTTGAGGTAAAATGTGGCATTGATTACCGTTAATACTTAGTACTCTAGCACTTGTCGCAGCCATCTTGAGACATACTAGTCTATATATTCACAGAGATAATCCTTGTCATTCAGTGTCTCTAGATTATTTGTTCTGGAGTAATGTGTTAGTTGTAGTATTTGTTAGGAATTTCCCTATGTTGTATATATTTTTGTACATCGGCCTAATAACAATGTTTGTGTGGTTCACCCTGCTCTTTGCTAGGGAAATTTATTTGTTGTTCTCATATTTGTGTTCTACTTCTTTCCGCATCCCGTGTGGGTATGCTCCCTGGCAGTTGAGGCGTTTCCCTCCTAGTATGTTTTATATCCTTTCTACTTTTCATGTTGTTTCATCTGGAGTGTAGTTATATATTTGTGTATTTCTTACCATTGAGTTCTAAGCGAGTTCGATTCATCTGGTCTTTGTCAGCTTACTTATTTCCAACGGCTATTGATAATGGTCGCTTCTGCGTGTACTATATCTTGACCGGTTTGGTAATTATTGGTTATTGTTACAGTTGCCTCAAAGCTCAGGGCATCCGCTTGTATGCTAGCTCTAGATTTCTTTTATTTCCTAGTGATGCGTTTATGTTTAATCCGTTTTAAGTGGAAACGTAGCATTACTCTTAGTTTGGGCATGTGATGGTTGATATATCATACATTATTATTTTGTATCTTTAGTCTGAGAATTGTTTTTCTAATGCCCCTCTTTCGGGCGGCAATTATCATCTTTCGTCGGTATCCTCTAGGTGGTCTAATTTTCCAATGTTGGTAGATCCTTATCTTTATAAGTGTTCACATATTCGCTTGCTCGTTCAATAAGTTTTCATGTCTTGTTACTTAGCTTTCTATCTGCTATCTCGTCTTTTGGGAGATTTCCTTTTATATTATTGTGTGTTGATCACTCCCTTGTGAAGTTACGACCCCGGTCGTATTATACTTAAGGTTTTTGGTTTCTTTAGTTTCGTTGTTTTAATTGGGACTCTTCCCGTTAATTTAGTTGGGGTAGTTACTTGTACTAATCCTCATTTGTATTACTGGTCTTGGAACAGAGTTGACTACTCCTTGTGTTCCTTTCGCCATTAGGTTACATGTGTGGGGTATCCTACTGATACATTACTACCTACTTGAATAGCTCGCAATTAAGCCTGTGAAGCCCACAAGCTCATATGGAGTGCATTCGTCCCACATCTCGTTTTGTGTACTCGTAGTGTCCGTCACACGTTTATAGTTTGTGATGTATCCTTTGTCAATCTCCTTCTTAAACAATATTGGGGTGTGTCTTGAGGCAATTGTTTTGTTTCTCTAGGTCCCCTGTTCAATGGGCATGATTATGTATTTTATGTCTTGTAATTATTTGCCATATTGCACCCTGATGGGAAGGTTTATATTGTAATACTACGAGGTAGTTTTCTCCCCTGTCATTGGTTTCATTACTGACGTAAGTTCACTGATGTCTGAAGAGTTTTACGATCATTTGTATAGACGAGGATTTGTTGGTCAATTGTTTAATGAGTTATTTATTGGAGTGATTGTGCTTTGACTCCTAGTCATCGTTATCTGTTTCTTATGTGCGCGGTTAAGCGCTTGTTCGCTATTTCTCGCTCTTGTATTTGTAGGTTATTCATGTTATTTATGGTACATATTATAGTTCTCACTTCCCATCATTTTCTGGGTTACATCATTTGTTGTGTTTCCGGATCCCGTGGCGAAGGTTCACGTTCCCTCCTTTTATGGGGGTCCTTGCTGTAGTTATACTTAGGACGGTTTTTGTTATTATTCATCTCGTTTCAAGTGTTTTTTCCCTTTTCGGCATATGTTAGGAAGGTAGTCGGAGGTGTTAATCTCGCTCTCCTTGACTCATGTCCTTCTAGTGACATGTTAGATGCTTTCCCTTGGGTTTATGTCTTGTATTACATATTAGGTTGTTGTTTATTGTTTAGCTTACATATTCATTATCCTTCATAGTCATCACGTTAGCGGCGACACGTTTTGAACATGTACTCCTCTTTTATTACCTATTGTATGGTGAAACACCGGCGGTAGTAGCTGTTCTCTTTGCGTGGGAATTTCACCCAACGATCGGTGTGACTCAATGAAGTAATAATTACCATCACAAGGGTATAATCTTGATAAAGGGTAGTGAAATTTCTTATATAACCACTCAATTTAATTATACTTGTTGTATTGAACTCTATGGGGTGTGTTTTATGCTATATACATAGGTACCGTCATGTATATATAAAGTACAAAGATCTCTAATGCCCTTACATTAATTACGGGGATGTTTATGGATGGAGAAATTCAATGTTACATGTTTACTTTGTGTAGGAGGTTTGAACTCGGAATGTGATGTACAACTCCTATCTTGGCATTTGTTCGCTCTTGTTGATTTTGGTACTCCTTTGTAAGGGTGGTGCTTTAGGTGTTAATTGTTGAAGTATTCGACACTGGTTTCATAGTCTACGGGTGTGATCGTGATATGTAATAACTGTGGTATGGTAATAATACGTTTGATCTTGATCCTATTGAGGGTTAACACATTTTCTTTTTCGGTACTAATGGTATGTTTCGTGTGCCTTTATGGCATAATACCGGTCCTGATTACTACATGATCGTACTTCATTTTACAATTCCCTACATATTCAGGAGTGAGTTGTTATTATTTATTATTATTATTATTATTATTATTATTATTATATTATTATTATATTATTATATTATTATTATTATTATTATTATTAATTATATATATATTGTATTCATATTCGGTATCCCAACCATTGAACTAGATGAATTCTTGCGGTTTACAGCTGGTGTACTTTGGTTATTGGTATTCCTACCATCGTTAAGGATAATGATGCATGTAGGAAGTGTTATAACATTTTGTATGGGGTCGTGGTCGTCCTAAGGACTCGACACTCGTCATTGATAGTGGTTGGCATTCAATGCTGGTGCACGTCCATGGTGTTTAGCTCATAAGCCGATATTAGTGGTTCATTAATGTCTAACTGGTGTAATTGTTATGGGCTGTTGTATGCCTTTTAGTTGTGATGGTCGGACCCATTGGGTCCTCCCGAGGTTTAATGACCTCATATTTCAAGGGTTTTGTGTTCCTACTTGTGGCAGGTTGTATTTATGGGATCTGCACTAGAGTTGTACAAATGTATGATAATTTCGGTAGTCGTGGTACATTCATTGTGATCTTAACGGTCTCATAGGATTTATTTGTAGATGCAGCACTTGCGGTGGCAAGTGTGTAAGGTAGGAAGAATTGTTCATATATTGATCTCCATGGTGCTTGTTGTAGCAAGCGCGCCATGCAGGTTGAGTTATTGGTTTGGTAGTGGTTGGTCTCGTGACGCTTCAGTTGGTTGAGTATGGATTAGACAATTTATCTTGAAAAGGATAGTATTGCGGTTACTAAAGTTCATTGAGGTTTGAACTCGGAATGTGATGTACAACTCCTATCTTGGCATTTGTTCGCTCTTGTTGATTTTGGTACTCCTTTGTAAGGGTGGTGCTTTAGGTGTTAATTGTTGAAGTATTCGACACTGGTTCATATCTACGGGTGTGATCGATTTATGTAATAACTGTGTTATGGTATAATACGTTTGATCTTGATCCTATTGAGGGTTAACACATTTTTCTTTTTCGATACTAATGGTATGTTTACGTGTGCCTTTATGGCATAATACCGGTCCCGATTACTACATGATCGTACTTCATTTTACAATTCCCTACATATTCAGGAGTGAGTTGTTATTATTATTATTATTTATTATTATTATTATTATTATTATTATTATTATTATTATTATATTATTGTTATTATATTATTATTATTATTATTATTATTATTATTATTATTATTATTATTATTATTATATATTGTATTCGTATTCGGTATCCCAACCGTTGAACTAGATGAATTCTTGCGGTTTACAGTTGGTGCACTTTGGTTCTTGGTATTCCTACCATCGTTAAGGATAATGATGCATGTAGGATGTGTTATAACATTTTGTATGGGGTCGTGGTCGTCCTAAGGACTCGACACTCGTCATTGATAGTGGTTGGCTTTCAATGCTCGTGCACGTCCATGGTGTTTAGCTCATAAGCCGATATTAGTGGTTCATTAATGTCTAACTGGTGTAATTGTTATGGGCTGGTGTATGCCTTTTAGTTGTGATGGTCGGACCCATTGGGTCCTCCCGAGGTTTACTGACCTCATATTTCAAGGGTTTTGTGTTCCTACTTGTGGCAGGTTATATTTATGGGATCTGCACTAGAGTTGTACAAATGTTTGATAATTTCGGTAGTCGTGGTACATTCATTGTGATCTTAACGGTCTCATAGGATTTATTTGTAGATGCAGCACTTGCGGTGGCAAGTGTGTAAGGTAGGAAGAATTGTTAATATATTGATCTCCATGGTGCTTGTTGTAGCAAGCGCGCCATGCAGGTTGAGTTATTGGTTTGGTAGTGGTTGGTCTCGTGACGCTTCGGTTGGTTGAGTATGGATTAGACAATTTATCTTGAAAAGGATAGTATTGCGGTTACTAAAGTTCATTGAGGTGTAACAAGTTCTCTTTCTAGGTGTTCTAAGTTAGTCTTTTTCCCGGGTTTGTCTTAAGTTTCATCGTGAAGGAAGGAGGGCGTTTGACATATGCGTTTATGTATTTAATTTATTAGGTTAAGGACTTACGGCTTCCTAGAACACGCTAAGTACTAATACCAGCGCCTAAGGTTCCCGCAAAGTTTGGGGTATTTTGCCCCTGGGTGACTCCTTTCCCCTTCTAATTGCTTGTACCAGCTGGGGTCTGCCCCACGTAGCTACCATGTGGTGCCTCGGGTCTGGCAGATGGAGTACTCCTGTCGTCTACGGTATGACATTCCTTTCTTGGGGGTGGCTTTGTAGCGATGTTGGTTGACTAGACAGGGTTTTGTGTATAATTATGAGCAAACTCGATAGTCCAATGGATTTCTATCCTTCCTTAAGTTAGGGTCTAGTGTTCACTCGTCACCGCGTGTAAGCACGCTTCTACATAAATGTAGTTACCGGGACTTCCGGTCCTTGGGTAATTCTTTGTATTACAAGCTCTCTAACCTATCTTAGTATCGCAACATTTATAGCAGCCATGTCGGTCTTCCCGATCAGGAGGAATTCTTCGTCTCCTGGCGCCTTTCATCGCTTTGCCTCTATGTCGACATTCGAAGCGTGGATAGCGGCGGGTGGGGTTCCACTACTGATTCCCGGGAGGTTCTCCCATCGAGCTATTATGTCTCTATGTTATTCGGGATCGCGGGACCTCCAATACCCTCGTCATGCCTCATTCTGAGTGGTTTCTACTTCTTCTCAATTTTTGTAACACTGCATGCCGTGTCTTTACTCGGTAGTTCACCGTACAATAATCAGTAATATTGGAGTGCCATTAAGGCTGATATTGTTACACATATGCGTCATTAGGACACTGGTTCGTTTAAGACCAGATGTCTCGTACCTCACAAGCGTTCCCTGTATTCCTATACTCCTAAGCTCACTGTCTTAACCCTAACTATCCTGTCATCAGAGTGGAGTACCACTCTGATACCACTTTTGTAACACCCCTACTCTAAAATCCAGCTTAACCAGTGCGTCTAACATAATAATCAGTCGATTCTCAACGGTAACTAAAAGACGTATACAAAATAACCCGGGTGATACCCGCCGTTACCCGCCCATGCGAGTAACGTATCGTTTATCAATTATCCAACCTACACTACCGCTTTGATGACAAAGACTTATTACAACCAAATTTTACAACCGAATAACTCCAAAAGAACAGTGTGTCGTCTAACTATCCCAATACCATAATGTTTGAAAAGCAATAAACATAAGTGACGGGATCGTACGTGGATAAACCGCTAACTATCTCAAATCCCGTGCTCCAGTATGTCCTCGATCCATTACCTGTAACTTGGTTGCCACAAAGGCTCAACACAACCGCTGAGCATGAAACTATACAATCGTCATGAACCCTAAGACTACTCAAGTTAATTAGCCCAATTGTTAACATGCTGTTCTAATTTCATGATGTACTATTTTCATTTACAGTAGGTATATAACAATAACCATCACACATATAAGTTCATACAATCACCATACCATTCCACAACGAGCAATAAGCAAGTATACAAACACCATCAATTAACAGTGCGGGAGTTATACTCTCTAGAACAATCCTGTTATGCGGCCTTGAGGCCTCTTGTTCCGTTTTTCACGGCTAAGAATATTTCCTTGAGTCATTTCTTAACTTTTACTTAATTTGTTCAGTTAAGGTGGGTGTCATTTTAGGACAACCCGTATAAGCTTCCTCTTCTGGAGCTGTCGCTCTGGTGCACTATAATAGTGCGGTTTGTCAGGAGTCCACAGAGGCGTGACGGCCGGAACCATTGCACCAACAGACATGCCTTCGGACCAACGATCGTATCTGGCTCGTTGGAATTTCCATATTGAAAGAACCCTATCCGGTCGTTCCCTCTCTTCGGTGATCACCCATGCGCAACCATGTAGTCCGTGATTACCCTAGATTTTCCTCAACTTAATTAACCATGTAATTCCACCATATGATTTGGTCCGTGACCATCACCTAAGATCTATGCTTAGGTTATATGGAGTATGTTCTCCATGTAAGGACCTTTAAGGTCGTTAACTTTTGTCTAGACTACGCCTAGGCTATGTTCATCCTAAAGTATGTATAATAATATTACAGTCATTCCCTTTTTACCATTTCCATACTATCAACCACAATTTGATCCGAGTTTACATATGTGATTTCCAAACTGTAAACCGTCGCGCACAATAAAGATCGTGAAACAATAACATTAAAATCCACAATCACAACATATAGCAAGCATATCACTCTTGTCAAGTAATCACACAAACCTGAACCCGGGGAAGCCCTCAGGAACACTCGAACCATATAGAACGTACCGTACACCGATGTAATGCTAGCGTGCGGGACCACGCTCACCCTCTAATCCTTTGTAATTCAACACTCGCAACCAGGTCTACTTGTTTGATTGCCAGAAAATCTTCCCCAGCTCCAAGTCTCCACGACACTTATTACTGGATTTCCCCTCCAGTGGTATGCTCTCCATTGCCGTGGCCATCCAAAGGTGAGGCAACTTGTCAAATTGGTAGTAACATAGCTGATGATCACGGTCATCTCAGTTCTTGGGAGTTTTCATGGTGCGTTGCAGCAGTGTTTTTGATTCACCAAAGGGAGCTTGTATTGCTTGGTATTTCCTGCTTGCTGTTGCAGGTTTGAAGTGGCGGTTTCACCTTAGAGAAGAGCTGGGTGTTCCTTCAACTGGCGCCGGAAAGGGAGGTCTGAAAACAATGTTGAAGTAGCATGTATACAATTTTTGTCGGACAGAATAGAGGGAGGAGCATGTGCTAGTTACTTCATGGCATTTTTCTTTTGCTTAAGGAAACTGGAAGTCCCTTCATCTTGTGTATGAAAGGAGGTTTAAAGAGGTGTTAAGAGTGGTATATTTTTTCTGGATAAAAACAGAGAAGGGGAAAGGTTGTCCATGCCATCTTTCTTACGTTATTCCTCCTTGTTGTTGTCAGCTGAGCAATGGCCTATATCCTCAGTTTTTTTGTTAATCTAAGGAGAAGATGGTAAGGTTTTTTGGTGTAATGAGGGGTGGAAGACCATCTTAGGTTTTCATGGATTTTAAGGCTTAAAAGTGCAGTAGCAAGGTGAAGTAATGAGCTGACTTTGTTGTTGGCTGTTATTGTTGTTTTCGGTAGTAAATGGAGGTTGCTGCTTCCTGTTGTTTCCGGTGAAAAAAAGAAGTTGAAGGAGGTTCTGACTTATTACCAGTCAAGGGGAGAAAGAGAGGAGGAGTAGGGAGCTCAATACGTGAACATGGTGAGGGGATTTGGTGTCTGACTTAGACATTATAAGGGGAGAGGTGTTATGCTAGTAGTTAGTTGTTTCTCCTTCTTTTATTTTTGTTTCCTTTCCAGCATGGACATCGGTACTAAATGAAGGGATTGGAGCTTTGTCAGCCGAGACTGCAAGAGGGAAGAAGAAGTTTGAAAAGCAAGGTATTAATCGTCATTATCCTATGGCATAGTAGGTATACTTGTTTGTCTCTTTATGTTTAATTTAATTGCCTTATCTCTTTTCCCCATGTACTTGTTGCTAGCTTTTCCTTTCTCTTCTTAGTTATAGCCGGAAATAGTGATGGGGGCTGAGAGCATATGACAACCGAGAGTAGAGAAGAGAAGGGTGAATGATGATGGTCATTCCTTATTTGCATTATAGGTTGTACCTTCTAGTTTTATGGTCTAGTCTCTTCTTTTCTTTGGCTGTAACCGAGACCAAGGGTGGCTTGGTATGTTTCTGGTCGAGAATGATGGGAAAGAAGTTGAGAATGATGGGTTTAGTACTAGTCTTTCTAATATTATACTCTAACTTGTACTTGTCAACTAGTTTTATTTGTTTAATCTCCCTTGCCATCGTCTTCTTTCCTTTGGCTGCAACCGAGAATGTGTGTGTAGTTAGGGGTACATTCAACCGAACTTGGAGGAAAATGGGCGAGGAAATGGCTAGCTATTATTTCATCTAGATAGGTGTACTTGCATGGCATTTTATTTTTGTTTTCAATCTTGCTTTTCAAGACTTTCTTTTCTCCTTTGTGACATTAAGTATACGGCTGTTGTGAGCCTCGATTTTTGAACCCTATCCCATGTTGATTCAGGTTGATTAGGATCCGATCGGATTCTAGGTCCACTTTTAACCTAAGCTTAATAACTATGTCATATAACACTAGTTATTAAATCCTAAGTTAGCTCATTGGAACCTAATTAGAGTCACCACCTAATTTTGACCTAGGGTAAATTAGGAAAGGAGAGTTCGGGTTCGGGGGCTTGATATTCGACTTATTTAGGGTTCAATTACTTTCATTACCCCTCGAAGTTGTTTTTCCTCTACTTAGTTTAATTACGGCTTATTACGAGTCGTTTTAACCTAAGTGCGCGAACTTCTGATTTTTTTATTTTTTAACATTTTTTGACAGAAAAATAAAGTAAAAAATTAAAATACCTAAACTAGGGTTTCGGAGGCAGAATTAGGTCAAATTTTGATTCCGTCCGTGGCCCCGGACCTAATGTCCGAAACCACGGACCCTAGTTAATCTAAGTGAAGATAAAAGTTGAATTAAACAAAAAAAAACAATTTTGAAAAGTCTGGGGCCACGGACAAGGCGTTCTTGGGCCCGGACATAAGTTAAAAAACCCTAGATTTTGAAAATAAAATTGTCCCGCCACCGTTCGGGGGAATCCGGGCTTACGGACAGGGCGTCCGGGACCCCGGACATAGCGTCTGTGGGTGTGGACCGCCCTCGGACGGTGGCGCTTTGGTGGTTCCTGGCGGTGTTTTTGGCTCAAAATTTATGGGTTTGTAGCCTGAAATATTATGAACATATTAGTAATCAAAAGTTTTCAATTTGACTATGAATTAAGGACGAAACTTAATGAATTAGTTAATGAACAGAAACAGAAACAAACGACAATTCAGAAACCTTAAAGAGTCAGTTCGAAGTCAAATTTTAACACAAGATTAAACTCTTCGTGGGGGGTTAGGAGATTAAGATTTCTACCTGTGTTACCTTCGAATTCTATTGGATTCTTCACATCGGGGGCCCTTAGAGGCTTCGTCGGATTCGGTTCTGGCTTGAGTTCGAAACTAGCTTCTGATTCCTTCTTCCCAGGGCTGTTAAGCACGTTTTGGTTCTGTATTTTTGGTGTTTTGGTGCTTGGATGTTCAATGGGAGAAGAAAGGATGAGTTTTTGGTCGTTTCGGGGTGATTTCTGCAGTATTTCGGTATTAGGCTTGGAAGTGTAAAAACATGGGGAGAAGGTTTGTGGCTGAGTTTTCTGACTTTGGAAGTGTTCTTCTCTGCCCTAGTTCATTTTTGGAAGGTCCTTTTATAGAAATAGCATAGTCAAATTGATAGAGCAAGATCTTTATCTAAAACACTAATTTTGTGCTCTAAGGGAATCTAATTTTTTAGAATATGTTGCAGGCTGAGAAAAATTATGAAAATTTAACTGAAGGTAAAGAATTTTTTTAGGAATTTTAAGATTTGTAATCGGATTATTTTTATAAATAATGGATTAGATAAAAATCACACAATCTGGAATCTCCCATAATTCATACTTATTATTGGAAAGTCAAAATAACGAAATTCCAACGGCATTAGTCTCTAAAAATCATCCTCTATCTTTTATTACAATTTCATGAGATTTTGATTTGAATTTGGTATTTTCCAAAGGAGAGAGAAAATTGCAAAGATGATAGAATTTCTCTTTTAAATTTTGGGCTAAGGTTCCAAATAAAATAATTTCAGGTTTGTGACTGTATGTAGTCATTCTAACCATGTGACAATTTTATTTTAATTTTGGAAACCTTCTATTTTGAGGCTATTTCATGTGTTAATTATTAAAGAAATTAGCTTATAATATGAATTAAAAGCTGAATTTCCAGAATAAATATTATTAGAAAATCACGAAATACCTTTCATAATGACTATGATTTTGGAAGTGTTTGGAGATAGTGAACAAGTCATATGAAAATAGAAAATCCCGAGAATGTCCTTGGAAAATCCCGCATTGGTGCATTTTGACCATTTTGCCCTTTATAACACGTATGCCTTAAAGACTATTCCGAGGGGGTTAAAATTTTGGGTATAACAGATTGCCCCCCGTCAACTAGGCTTTGTAATGAAGATGAAAAGTCTAGTTGATGCCTGAGTGATACCCCAAAATATTGGATCTTAAAAGACCCTATATGCAGATTGTGTCGAGCTATTCTAAGGCGTTGACCAGCTATGAGGGATTGAAAATTGGTGTGGGGTCGAGTTCTTCCACTCAGGTGAGTTCGCCTACTCGCGTGAGTTCTTCTACTCTGGTGAGTTCTTCTACTCTGTTGAGTTCTTCTACTCGGGTGAGTTCTTCTACTCTGTTGAGTTCTTCTACTCGGGTGAGTTCTTCTACTCGGGTGAGTTCTTCTACTCTGGTGAGTTCTTCTATACGGGTGAGTTCTTCTACTCTGGTGAATTCTTCTACTCGGGTGAGTTCTTCGGGTGAGTTCTTCTACTCGGGCGAGTTCTTCTACTCGGGTGAGTTCTTCTACTCGGGTGAGTTCTTCTACTCGGGTGAGTTCTTCTACTCTGGTGAGTTCTTCTACTCGGGTGAGTTCTTCTACTCGGGTGAGTTCTTCTACTCGGGTGAGTTGTTCTACTCGGGTGAGTTGTTCTACTCGGGTGAGTTCTTCTACTCGGGTGAGTTCTTCTACTCTGGTGAATCTGCATCTTCGGGGTGAGAATCTGTATCTCGAGTCTATGATGAGGAGTCTCGTACGGATTTTGGGTCTCATACTGAATGATGGGTCTCGAACTAAAGATGAGTTGGAAAGATAATGGTCTTGTGCAAATGATGAAGACTGATTGTTGGAGTACCAAACATGGCAATGATAAGGTGTATGCAATCAAAATGTATGTATGCTACTTGTTCAAAACATAAAATTGTTGAAAAAGGTGCCAACATGGCGATGTTGAGGTGTTATGCAACCAAAATGTATGTATGATACTTGTTCAAAAAAAAACATTGTTAAAAAAGGTGCCAACATGGCAATGTTGAGGAAATTGTACTGAAAAAGAAAGTGAAACGATCATTTTTTGACTAAGAATTTCATATCTGCAATTTGTTTTTTAGAAGATGAACATGCCACTGGTGGAAGTGTGTGGTGTTTTTTTTGTGGTGCTAAAGGCTTTTGCTGGTGTTCAGGATTTATGATATTCCTGGGATTGGGTTGTGATTTTGGATGGTGGTCAGGGTTATGACGGGCCTGATGTTTTTGTGGTGGTAAGGCTAAAGACAGGCCTGAGAGTGTGTGTGTGTGTGGCGGTAAGGGCTTATGTGTGCCTATGGTGGGATGGTGGTGCTCAAGCTTTGGGTTTCCGTTGGTGTTGTCATGGCAATTGTTGGAACCAACAATTGCCCCCAGTATTTTTCCTTAGGACAATCTAAGCTAGAGTTCATGGCAATCGATCAGAACGATCGATTGCCCCCAGAATTTTCTTTGATTAAACATGCGAACGAGTCTCATCCTCACAGGGTCAAGGCTTATGCTTTGATGTGGTGCTTCCTAACCTATACTCGACGTGTTTGGTGTTTGCACTCATTTCTCGCTCATGGTCATAACTTCTAGACCATTGAATTTGATATTTGATGGATTTACGCATTTGATCTATTACTTTCATGTGATTGGACACACAACTATCAAGTCAGAAGTCTTTAAAGCTTATGACGTGGCCATGGGGTGTGATGAAAGACAACGGGACCATGGAGGGATATTTTAGGTATGTGGAGCTAAAGGGGTGACCAAAGCTGCACCTTGCGCCTTCTCTTGGAATCATCTTCCTTGTCTTGAAGTCGTCTAGCTGCTTCATGTTGATGTTGCTTTCGAGCTTCTGGATTTGGACTTTTGAAGTCATCCTTTACACCATTTCTCCTTTTTTTTGTCATTCGGATTTCCTCGAGGCACTTCGGGTTTGCCTCTTTGTTTTATCCTTTCTTGACTTGCCTTCGGGGTTCTTGTGTTTCCCGGTTTTGGGCTTCAAGAGCTGTTTTGATGTGCGCTTCTTAGATCCTGTGTCACTCTGGGACCATTTGTGGATCACTTCATCATGCTGATAGCGGCGTTGCTTCTTTGGACTGATGAGAACGTTATCTGAGAGTCTGACTCCTCGCTTCCTTTGGTCACCGGGTCAGCTATTCATCACGTGCTGGCTTGTTTTATGGAGCTTTGTAATATCGAAAAGGGATATATGAAAGGCTCAGCGGGGGTGCCTAGGGTTTAATGACAGGGTTTACAAGCTTTTGGCTATGTGGTACTGTACCTAGGTGCTTCGTCATTCCTGATAGTTGTGTATCCGTTCTTTGTTACTTTTAGCAGGTCTAAGAGTAAATTTATAAATTATCTCCTTCGGTCGGAGTTATGCCGCTTACCTTACCTTTGAATGTGGTCTCACCGGAGTCGTGTAAAATGACACGCTTGTTTACTCATGGTTTTTACGCTCAAGTCACTCTCGTGAACTTCTCACTCAGAAACTTGTTCCCACGTTTAAACAAAAGATGAAAGATGACGAACTTAAACTCAGATTCCCCCAGTATTAATCCAGGGTTTATAACAACAATTCGACAAATGTAGACTTTGAACCATTATGTGGTTTGTTTGGATGCTTAGGGGTGAGCAGTGGTGTTTGGTTAGACATGTTCATCCTTTTAGAAGCGCAAGACAAATCGTTATGTTCCATAGTCGAGAAATGAATATTTCACGATCCTTTTCTCAAAAGCTAAGAATGCTCATTACTTTTTTTTTGTTTTTGGTTTTTGAATGAATGCATGATTTTCACAGGAGAAATATGGACAAAAGGAAAACACCCATTTATTGATAAACGAGAGAAATAACATTGATGACAAGTTTAACCAGAAATAAAACCCATTTAAGGCAAAACAAAACAAAACAATTGTAAAACGAAAGAAAAGCATGAAGACTATTGAAAAGAATAACTCCTAGTGGTTCTCTGATGTAAGATTCTCACAAATGCTTCTACGCTCTGAGAACTGAAGCCCCTGGTGTACCAGATCCTGAATCCTGTGCTGCAGAGCCCTGCAATGGTCGGTGTCGTGACGGGGCAGCTCGTGGAAATGACAGAATTGGTTAAGATTTCTCCATAACTGAGTAGCTCCTAGCCTCACAGCAAGTGGTCGTAGCGGATATCTCCGTCGAAGCTCTTCAAGTGCTTGACTTGGCGTTTGGCCGATGTCTGTAAACCTTCTTTGACGATAGTTATGTTGGGGTGGATCTACCGCTTCAACATCCCGAACAGGTCCTCCTGACTGTCGATCAATGTTCACCTCATGCTGCCTAGCCCTCTTACGGGTCCAACTTTGGATGCAAGTTTCTGCTTCCGGTTGTCTGATCACTCTCTTGAGTTCTGTAGCAATTTCTTTGACATTCCCCTTCGAACCTCGGACCCTAATGGAGCCAACTTCAATGCAGTCATAAAGGGTGTTGAGAAGCCTGTTCACTAACTCGTCCCGAGCTTGACGTTTGGACTCGAGGGAAAGAGCCTTTGCTTTCAACTCTTTGATAATGGCGACGTAGTTGGATTCCACGGCGTCCAGGGCAGCACTATGTCTCTGCTCCATGGCATCAATGGTGACCATGTGCTTTTGTTCCAAAATTGCGAGCTGGGCTTCCATGTTGATTGGACCACACTTAGGACTTGGGTCTACCTGTTTCCAAGGTGTCCATTATTTGCTAACAAAAGAAGTGGGCTGAATGATATTGGGATGAGAATGATGCTTCACAAAGGTAGATTGAAGACCAGAACAGGCTTAAACTAAAAGCAAGTGAGCCAGGATACCTAGAAAATGAGGTGTTTGGGCCGGAGTATTTTTCAGACTGTGAATTGGAATTTGGACTGAAATCTAAATAGATGGCTTTGATTGGGCCTGAGAGGTGACACCTAGATCTAGGGTTTTGGGCTAGGGCCCGGATAAAAAGTCTACCTAGACTAGAATGAGCCCTTGGGTCCGAATGTGTTTGGGCCTGAAGTAAAGCACATGGGATGGAATGGACCCTAAATCACAAATGGGCCTAAATTTCTTTGGGTTAGAGAAGATGGTTGCTAAACCGAAAAAGATTTTATTTTCAGGACTTGTGAGTTATTTAAAGTTCAGGTGGATTTCTTTTTGTGGGCCTAAAACTAATTGGATAATTCAAATTGGGCCGGAAGAGAAATCACCTAAGTCTAGGCTTTTGGGCCTCTGGGCCGCAAACAAATAGAGCTGCCAATTCAGGTTGGGCTAGGTTGATGTAGGAGATATTCCTACCAATCTCTAGGCTGGGTAGTGGGCCGATCATGCAGGCAAACAAGGCCCACACAAATTAAACATGTCCTCACTAGACGCTTAAATCAAACCGGGTATGGATCGATCCGAAGAGGTGCTTGGGGCATCGGCCCAGGTCACCACAAAGGAATAGGGCTCGCACGCTATTCTCTTTGGGCTTCCCCACTTTTTTCACATCACCTGAAGGTGTGCGTCTACGGTCGGGTCTTTGAATGACCAAACAAGATTAGGTAAGGACACTGCCAAGAAAACGCTTCGGGCTAAAGCCCAGGTATTAAGGGGATGTGGTTAGACGACATCCTCCTCTTTTCCCCCGCTTATTCACATCACCTAAAAGGTGTGAGTCCCTGACAGGGGACCCTCAAATGGGTCCCGGGGTGAAATTGGTTTGCGTGGACCCTCGCACTCATATGATGCAAAGGTATACAAATTAAAGTGCACACGAAAGTAAACAAACAATGTAATAAAGCCATAAATAAACATTTTCAAGTTAAGCCCTCTTTCTTAAAATTAAAAAAGTTAATATTAAGAATTTGTCCCCAGTTGAGTCACCATTCTGTGAGCCTCAATTTTTGAACCATATCCTATGTTGATTCAGGTTGATTAGGATCTGATCGGATTCTAGGTCCACTTTTAACCCAAGATTAATAACTATTTCATATAACACTAGTTACTAAATCCTATGTTAGCTCACTGGAACCTAATTAGAGACGCCACCTAATTTTGAACTAGGGTAAATTAGGAAAGGAGAGTTCAGGTTCAGGGGCTTGATATTCGACTTATTTAGGGTTCAATTACTTTCATTACCCCTCGAAGTTGTTTTTCCTCTACTTAGTTTAATTACGGCTTATTACGAGTCGTTTTAACCTAAGTGCGCGAACTTCTGATTTTTTTATTTTTTAACATTTTTTGACAGAAAAATAAAGTAAAAATTAAAATACCTAAACTAGGGTTTCGGAGGCAGAATTAGGTCAAATTTTGATTCCGTCCGTGGCCACGGACCTAATGTTCGAAACCACGGACCCTAGTTAATCTAAGTGAAGATAAAAGTCAAATTAAACAAAAAAAATTTGAAAAGTCCGGGGCCACGGACAAGGCGTCCGTGGGCCCGAACATAAGTTAAAAAACCCTAGATTTTGAAAATAACATTGTCCCGCCACCGTCTGGGGGCGTCTGGGCTTACTTATAGGGCGTCCGGGACCCCGGACATAGCGTCCGTGGGTGTGGACCGCCCTCGGACGGCGGCGTTTGGGTGGTTCCCGGTGGTGTTTTTGGCTCAAAATTTATGGGTTTGTAGCCTGAAAGATTAAGAACATATTAGTAATTAAAAGTTTTCAATTTGACTACGAATTAAGGACGAAACTTAATGAACAAGGTAATGAACAGAAACAGAAACAAACGACAATTCAGAAACCTTAAAGAGTCAGTTTGAAGTTAAATTTTAACACAAGATTAAACACTTCGTGGGGGGTTAGGAGATTAAGATTTCTACCTGTTTTACTTTCGGTTCTGGCTTGAGTTCGAAACTAGCTTCTGACCCCTTCTTCCCTGGGCTGTTAAGCACGTTTTGGTTATGCATTTTTGGTGTTTTGGTGCTTGGATGTTCAATGGGAGAAGAAAGGATGAGTTTTTGGTGGTTTCGGGGTGATTTCTGCAGTGTTTCAGTATTAATTTGAGGCTTAGAAGTTTAAAAATGTGGGGAGAAGGTTTGTGGCAGTGTTTTCTGACTTTGGAAGTGTTCTTCTCTGCCCTAGTTTGTTTTTTGGGAGGTCCTTTTAGAGAAAGAGCATGGTCAAATTGATAGAGCAAGATCTTTATCTAAAACACTAATTTTGTGCTCTAAGGGAATCTGATTTTTTAGAATATGTTGCAGGCGAAGAAAAATTATAAAAATTTAACCGAAGGTAAAGAATGTGTTTTAGAAATTTTGAGAGTTGGAATCGGATTATTTTAATAAATAATGGATTAGATAAAAATCTCAAAATCTGGAATTTCCCATAATCCATAACTTATTATTGGAAAGTCGAAATAACGAAATTCCAACGGCATTAGTCTCTGAAAATCATCCTCTATCTTGTATTACAATTTTATGACATTTTGATTCGAATTCGGTATTTTCCAGAGGAGAGAGAAAATTTCAAAGATGATTGAATTTCTCTTTAAAATTTTGGGCTAAGGTTCCAAATAAAATAATTTCAGGTTTGTGATTGTATGTAGTCATTCTAACCATGTGACAATTTTATTTTAATTTTGGAAACCTTCTATTTTGAGGCTTTTCATGTGTTAATTATTAAAGAAATTAGCTTATAATATGAATTAAAAGCTGAATTTCCAGAATAAATATTATCAGAAAATCACGAAATACCTTTCATAATGACTATGACTTTGGAAGTGTTTGGAGATAGTGAACAAGTCATATGAAAATAGAAAATCCCGAGAATGTCCTTGGAAAATCCCGCATTGGTGCATTTTGACCATTTTGCCCTTTATAACACGTGCCTTAGAGACTATTCCGAGGGGGTTAAAATTTTGGGTATAACAGCTATACACTTGGGAAAGGTTTTCCCTTTTTACTTTAGTGCATTACTAACACACATTAATGGTGGATAATGTGTCATTAATATGTTGGGGGATAATTTATAATATTTCTTGTCTTGGTGTATATAAATGAGAGGTTTTAGTCTTTGAAATCTTGGTTTGATTAGGTAAATTATCCCATGTAATTTGATCACTTCATTTGTGACATTGATATATGCATTAGAATATTACATATAGTATTAGTTTTAGTAGTTATTTTCTCCTTAATATTGTTCCCTCTATGATTAGAGGTTACATGTATAACTTGTGTTCATTTTGAACTATGTATTTATATACTATTATTTATGTTTAGTAGTGATCATTTAGATGACTAATTGTTGATCATCTAGCTTCATTTGATTTAATTCCTTATTAAGTAAGGCAATTAGTGTTTGGGGTATTTCATTACACTCCTCTTCTCACAAGCTCTCAACTCACGCTCTTCTTTTTGCTCTTGTTGAATCGCTTCCCTGGTGCCAAATAGAGTTACAATGGGTAAAGTGGTCGTTAGAAAATATGTTAATTTATTTGGTTGAGTTCGTTGATGTCTAATTGCGAGTTGTTATAATTTAGACAGGCGTAGACGATGAACGTTACTGGTGAATTCGTTGAGCCGTCTTCCTGATTCGAGGGAACGACCGGGTAAATTCTGTGCTCATTGTTGGTTTACTAATGTGGATTATTTTTCTATCACAAAAAGCATTTTGAGAAACTCAACCAGTGATTTGGTAAATTGAAATTGTTAATTTTTCACGTGATGTGAAATTGTGGTATTCTGGAAATGGGAATTATATTTTGTTTTGGGAGTTCTTTATTGGATTTAATTACTTGGTGCTCCCCGACTCACCATGTTGGATTTCTTGGTGCTCCCTGAATCATCATGTTGGTACTCTAGACCGTGACCATGAATTGTTTACACTGATATTTATATATTTTTGTGATGCATACAATGACTACAATTAAGCTCTATGATCTACTCTATCGACTGATGATTCATAGGGGGTGTGCACACTTAAGGGCTTAGGGTGAGGTGCATTTGTATTTCAGTCCGTATGTGACTGCTTTGATATTATTGTGATTATTCCTGTTGAAGACTCCCTATCTGTTTTGTGGTTGTGGCATTGGAAATGGTTTCAGTTTATGGTTATCAATGTTATTCGTTTCAGTCTATTCAATATATAAAGATTGTTTTTCCAAAATGTATTTTATATGATGTGATGGAGTTTACTTAGTTTCGCTGACTTGTGCGATCCCTTCGTGCTTTTGTTGTGTTATTTTCTGATCGCAGGTACTGAGTGTTGATATGGGGATGGGAACGCGTTGTCATCTAGTTTAGGGAATTTGGATCATTTGAGAGCAAGGATTTGAAACACACTTAGTTTTATTACGTTCACTTTACAACAGATTGAGATACAAATTGATATGTTTAACCAGTAGTTACATTCGGTTTGATTTGAGCTTCCGCATACTTTGAAATGACAATATTTGATCAGTATTTTTGTTGATTTGTTGGGTTATTAGCCTGAGCATCCAAAGAATCGGGTGTGGCGGTAGCACCTTGGATTTTATGAGGTTTCCGCTGTATTTCATGGTAAAAGTTGCTATTTCTGCTAAGGTATTGTTTATGGTGTTTGCATCTTCATTATGTGTAAGTTTACTCTTCTTTTAATTCTATTTTTTCATCTTCAAATTCGCATTCCAGCACCTATCCGAACGTCCGTCTGGACATTGATGTTCGGACAGGCCCCGAGAGTTTTAAAAGTTTTTACTGTATTGGCTGTGTCAGAACATCTGTCCGAACATCAATGTTCGGACAACATGCGAGGACGATTCCAACTTGTAAGTCTCGACTTATGTCCGAACTTACAAATTCGGACCAATGTTCGAACCGCTTAAGAAATTTTTTGGAACTTTGAAACTCGACTTGTGTTCGAACTTCAAAGTCCGGACACAAGTTCGGACGCCTTCGTTTTCTGATTTTTAAACTCTCGACTTGTATCCGAACATCAATGTCCGGACACAAGTTCGGACACTCTGACTTCTTTGGCTTTTTCTTCTCAACTTGTGTCCGAACATCAGACGTCCGGACACAAGGTCGGACAAGAGTTAATTTTCACTTTTAGGACTCGCTTGAAGTCCGGTTTGAATTCCGTTTGCGTCATTAGACTTGTAATTTCATAAGCTTTAATTTAAGGTAAAATCCAGGGTGTTACATTTATAATCTTAAATGTGTAAGAAACAAAGACTTAATTTTTTTACTGAATTTACAAAAATTAAGGAACAAAGAGAATTTTATTTTATGATTAACTGTCTCGTTAAAACCTTATTAGGTAAAAACCCATTTGGAAACCCTAATAAGAAAAAAGAGTACAACTACTAAAAGGTTACATGATTTCAATTTGCAAGTGGTGTTTTCCCCATTCATCTCATACCAATCGTAATGTTGCCCTTCGTACTGCAATGCGTGTACTTGGGATCTCAGCTCGGCTAAGTCCCAATCATACTTCTCAACAAAAACCTTGATTGAGTCCGGTGCAAGGCTTGATCTCTTTTCATCCAACACTTGTGTTGCCCGCACTAAACGCCGACTCAGAAGCAATGGTTGATGCTAGAATTGCTAGCACATCTCGAGCTATCTTTGCAACGATGGGAAACTTGCCTTCATGTGATTGCCCCCTCTTAAGAACATCTATATCACCATGTCATCATCAAAACTAAAAATGAAGTTAATATAATCTTCATAAGTGTAAAATCTGGAACCCGATTGAACTAATTTTGGTCTTTTCAAAATACTAGAAATCAAAGAACTTTCTTTTGCTACCAGGGTGTGGTGGTTTAGTAGATAAACCAATACCACTAGCAGAAGAAAGCTCATCCGGACGATACTTTGAAGTATATTCATTGAAATAGTTAAACCACGTATACCAGATTGCCCACACATTTTTTTGTATTCATTTTTAACAACATATGATTTTCTAATATTTCTCATATTCCAAGTGATTCTAATGTAGCAGTCAACTTAGATAAACCATATCGGACACACAAATTTATAATATGTGCACAAAACATCGTCGTTTTCCCATTGATCAGCGACTAGTTTGACCGGTTCCAACAGTTTCGCTTCTTGTTCCGGTTCTGCGGTTCCAAATCCAAGGACGCTTCTAAATGGTTCAAAGCTGTTTCAGGCGGTTCTAGGCCCGGTTCGGTCCTGAATCCCAAAATATGTATTTGTATTCACTTCATTCAGCCACGGTTCCGATTCCGAACCGGTTCTGGTTCCAATCGGTTCAGGTTCTATCAAGCAATTTCAGTCCTATTTGGAACCAATGGCCACCATTAGTGGTGTACGATAGACCGTGAAACTTCACAAGCGATAGGAGTTTGAACAATTCTTCGCTCTAGTCAAGTAACTTTTGTTGGCTAGCTTGGTAATTGCGAATGATGTTAATATCCTATAATAAATTATTGTGATTTCTGTGGAAATCATGATCAGAATCAGTAGTGCTCGTCTTTGCATTGGGGCCCTCTATAAGTCCATTTCATTAGTCGATGATTTAATTCAAAAGAGGAGATTAGATATTTTCTAAAAAAAGGAGGAGATTAGATAAATAATTAATTTTTACTTTTATAATAGGTAAGTACTACTATAATTTAGTTTCCTTTGAGTGGAACATATGAAATCGAATGAAAGGATGGAAACGGTAAAATATTTGATTTGATTTATTGTTTGTTTGTGTTAGGACATAATAACTGAACAATGGTCGTTGGTTAACTGTTAATGGTTATTTGTTGCTGATTAACGGTCATCAATTGTCAGTTAATATTCATATATCATTGGTTAATGGTCATTGGTCAATAGTTGTATGTCACCGGTCAAAGTGTACTAGGAAAAAAATCGCATTCTGATGTAGGGGCGAGGAATAAAGTTAGATGGTTTTGGGTTAATCCCACTAGTACAAAAATGTCCTAATTCGGTGCCTCTATCTCGGCGGTGCTTAATAGGATCCGCTGAGATGTAGATTTTTCAAAACTTCTGGAACCTATCTCGGCGGTTTCTAGTAAAAACCACAAAAATAGGTTATTTTTCAAAAAATACGAGCACCTATTTTGACGGTTCTTACTAGAAACCGCCAAAATAGATATTTTCTTTTAAAAAAACAAAAATTAAAACATAATTCGGCGGTTCTAGCAACAACCGCCGAAGTGGATGCACTCTCTTTTGGTGGTTTTTTTAAGAACCATCGAGATAGATTGTTAGCTAATATGGATGTCGTCTTCCTCCTCCCTCACTCAGCCTCACTCACTCACGGTCGATGCTGCACTCACCGTATTGTGAACTCGACAGAGACTTTGCAACTTCCAGCCACCACCACCACTACACGGCAATAACAACCGCCACTTTGCATCTCTCTTCATCCTCCTCGTTGCACGTCGTTGACCGGCTAGCTGGATGGGGATGTTGCAACCCTAACTTCAGAACGAGGAACATACATGATCTGTGGTTTGTTACGATAATAATCTCTTCACTTAGTATAATTTCGCAAGCCTAATAAACTGGATAAGGAGAAATACATGCTCTGCGGTTCCGTAAATGCGAGCTAGGAACATACGTGCTCTACGGTTGGTGAACTGGGGACATGCTCTACGTTTTGTTCTTCATTTTCTGGTGAATTAGGAACATACATGCTCTGCTCATTTCTTATTTTTTTTCTATGTCAATTTGGTTCATCAGCTCGCACACTAATGAAGTCGGGGCTGGATTTTTCAGGATTTTCGTAATCCAACTCAAGGCGTTGTTTCTCTTCAATAACGACAATTTTGAATCCCAAATGAATTGGAACAAATGACGTAAATGCTTTGTGCTCTTCTTCATTTTCTTATTGTGTGTGCGCAGGTACTGCAGCTCGCACGCCATTGAACGGGGCTGAGTTGTTCTAGAACCGTTAATAATCTCGAGGAGTATCTTGTTTCTCTTCACAAACGGTAATTTTGCAACCTGAAATACCCCAAACTTAGATATGGTGTTTAAATGATAAACTAAGATATAAGGAGGCTAAATAATGCCTTAGAAACATTAAGAAACATTTCTAATCAAAGAAAATATAAGGAAACACCAAAAGAGCAGTTTTAACAAAAACGTGCTCTAAGCTTGGAGAGACTTGGGAGAGTACCCAAATATTGTTCTAAGACCTTAGTAATATCATAATGGTCATTTTAAATCAATTACCAAAGAAAACCAAGCTTGAAAACAAGTTAAAACACAAAATGTGCTTTAAGGAGTCTTAAAGCACGTTTTTGAAAAATTGTCTTGTAAATGAGTTTTGAATGGCTAAATGTCCATCATTACTCTTTAATTAACATGTGTACTATATAGTATCACATTTGGAAGTCTATATCAATGGGAAATAAAAATTTTCACAACAATGTGCCTTGTTTTTGATGAATAGTGAATTAATTAAGCTAGTTTATAACATAAGTCTATATAAGTGAGACATTTGGTCAACAAAGACTAAATTACCCTCATCTACAAAAGGGGGCCGGTTTCTTAAGTGTGACTCACCACACTTATCTAGCTAAGTAAAGAGAAAGCAAAAACAAGTAAGTTATAAAGTAAAAACACTATTCACCTTTTAAGATAAATATCACATTTACTTACCTCTCTCCTCACTTCTCATTCTCTCCCTTGTTCCACACGGTTTCTTGCTCTCTTTCTCTTCTCCATTAACGTGAAGCCCTTCTCCATGCTAGCTCCACCTTCTCTTGCACACAACTTGCTCATTTTAGCTCCAAACCCAAAACAAAATACATATTCTTCTTAGTTAGCTCAAGCTCCTCCTTTCTATCTTTTCAAAACCCCAAGAGCTTCATTTTGGTGCCAAGTCAAACCACCATTAGAGGAGGAAATTCAAGTTTGGAGACTCCATTGGCATCTCCATTCTCTTAAGGTAAAGAAAGTGTAAGAAAATCTAGGTTTCCACCATTTTCTTCACATGTCCGAAAATTAGTGCTCATGGGACTCCATGTTTATGCCTTGTTCTAGCTTGTTTCTACTCTTCAAAGGAGAGAGGAGGTCCTTCTTGCTTCATACCCAAGTTGTCTTGAGAAAACCAAGGTAAAATAATCACATTAATACCTTAAAGCATATTTTTAACCTAGGGTTTGTTCCTTAGGGTTGATGTGTTATCTAGTACTCATTGGAGTCATTGGATATTGGTTAGAACATTGGCAAGGAGAATCACATTGGTGACCGAGATTGAACAAAGAAAACCTAAGGAGAAAAGCTTTTAAGCTTGTGAGAAACAAGGTAAATTACTTACCTTAAGGTGTTTTGTTGTTTAAGGGAATGAGATGTAGGTATATGATGAGTTTAGTGTAGAGTTTATATTGGGAAGGTGCTATAAAACCTAGGAGAAACAATGACTATTCTTGTGAACTTGTGACTAAGGAGCAAATGAGAAAAGAGATAGTTTAAGAATGTCAAGGTGAAGTACAAGAAGCATTTTATTTCAATGGGAGCCTTATTGAGTGTATTCGCAGGTTGAAGGCATATATATGTGGAAATTCAGTGGTTAAGATTATTGTCATTTAAGGGCCTAAGTGCCAAGCATTTTAAGTTTAAGCACTATATGATGATGTGGTGAAGTTTTAGTGTAAATTGTGTGTTAGGTGTTGTGGTGAGAATTGAGTAATATTGGTTGTTTGATGGAGAAAAACCAAGTGTTTTGGATGCAATAATATACTAGGGAACCTATGGCAAAATTTTAAGGAGAGCTTAAGTGTTTAAGACATTCTAAGGGAATTTAATGACCAAGAGGTACTAGGATGTTCTAGAGATTGTCTTGGTCAAAAAGGGTGAGAATAAGGTGTTCTAAGGACTTATAATGACTTAGGCATTACTAGGAAGGATTTAGAAATCAAGAGAGTGCATTTGAGTATTTAGGACTTAGGTAAAAGTTGGTAAACAACTAGGAAGGAAGTTTAAGTTGTGAAAGAACATTAAGTAAATGCTTAAGAGAGTTTTAGATAGTGAGAGATGCTTGGGAGATGATGTTATAGTGGTGAAGGAAACATTTGGCATAGTGGTTACATTAGGTATGAACCACCACCTAGAAACCTAAAGGAAAGCATTACAAGTGTAGCATTATCACAAGGAAAAATGCATAATGACTAAGGTGGATTTTGGTGAATGATTTCATGTGTTTAGAGGAGGGCTTAAGGTGTATTTGAGGTGCCCAAATGAGGTTATAGCATATTAGAATATATGAGGAGAAGTTTGGAATTGAAAGAGGCAATTTAAGAGGAAGGTCTGTAGAGGACCGACCCAGGGTCCGACCCAGTGTTGGTCGGTCGGGCCATGTTAAGCCAGCCGGAATGCCTCTGGACTGGACCGACCCAGGGGGTTTGGGTCGGTCGGCTTAGCTTTGGGTCGGTCGGCAAGGTTTAATATAGGGAAAATGGGTTCTGTAAGGGACCGACCCAGAGGGTTTGGGTCGGTCGGTCTAGCTCTGGGTCGGTCGGATGGGTTTTAAGAGACGGAAGAGTTTCTGTAATGGACCGACCAGGGGTAGGGTCGGTCGGTGGGTCGGTCGACCCTTAACACTTAAAAAAAAAGAAGAAGAAATTTTGAATTCTAAGAATGGTAATAGGTAATGAGGTATACCTTTGGTAAGGTGGTAATGATTAGGACCCTAAGAACTTAAGGAATTAAGTTAAGATTAAGTATAAGTTTTAATGTTTAAAGTAAGGTTGTAAGCTAAGTGTCAAAGACTTAAGAGGGTATTAAATGGGAATCTTTAGAGACTAAGTGAGTTAAGAAAGGTACAAATAACTAATGACCTAAAAATGAATGAATGTTTTAGGTTTGTGAATTGGGACCCCGAAGAAGGTTAAACAAACAACGATCGACGGTGAACGGTACAGTCTTTCCTGTGACCTGCTTGCTAACGAGGTGTCCCTCGGCTTGTGTGCTATCTGCTTATTTGCTATGACTAAGACAAGATAAAGCATGCAACCGGTCATATTTTTCTCGATGTGAATGTGTTTACTCCACACTAACCCACGAGACTTGAGAATGTTGCTAACTAAGTTCAGTACTCACTGAGTTAAGGTTAAGAACTAAGTATTGGTGATTGTTGGTTTTACCCGTCAAGGTTTAACTAACACTTGGTAATTAAGGCTTTCACTAACCATAACTTGGGGTGGGAGTGAGGAATCCGGAATGGTACCGGCACATGTGTATTGGGGGAGGTCGGTATCTGAATCAGATCCGACTTCCAAATAAGACTTGTCATTAGACTCGTCGCCTAGGGTCAACAAATCGACCCGACCACCCGGGCTACTGTTTGAGGTGGGAGGCACATTAAGGATGGCGTGGGGGGATCAAGCCTACATCCCCAATAAATTAAGAAAGGTAGCTTATCGTCGGATAGTGCACTGCTACCGGCTAGGGTTAACCAAGCCCTACAAAGATAAGCAACCAACTAAGGGCTAACCAATCTAATAGTGGAGCGGTTGGCAAGTATAAGGTTAAGGAGATTGTGGATCTAAGGAGTTAAGAACTAACTCACTTATTAAGGGAACGCCTGAGTCGTTCGTTTGATTATGAGCTAATTATGTTCATTGTGGTTGTTGGTTTGTTGTGCTTCATATTAAGCTTATTGCGCTATTTATGCTTATCATGTTAATCAACTCCCATGCTATCGACAATTAGTCGTCGTAGCCCCGTTAGCTTGGGGGCCATGGGAGGGTCGTACCAGCATTCGTGCTGACCCCCTTTGGGGGCTGTTTTTACACTTGCAGGTAAGCGGCCGATGAAGTCACACCACGAGAGTAGGAGCGGGTAGCCCTAGGTGGGACTTTATTTGAGTACGGGTAGCGCCTGTGCACCCGTCTGTTAGTAGTGGAACATGAGATATATTATGTGGTTTGAGAATACTTAAAACTCGGATGGTGTATGTATTTTGGATGTACGGTTGTAAATATTTAAGTTACGGTAATTCTTGTTGGTTAGACCGTAGCTAGGTCCTGGGTTACTTTATTCGCTTGCGACGTTAAGTATAGTTTGTTAAGTTGCGAAAACCACGATTGGCTTAGAACGGGGTGTTACACCAAATTAACTGGCTAACACTTATTGTTTTCAATTGCTGAATGTATCTAAAAATGTGGTATGTTTAGTAAATTTGTATCACTTGTTGATTGTTGCCAATGTGGTACTTGATATTTTTATGCTTACTTATGGTGCTTCATTTTTTACTTGCCTATTCTCTAACCTACACTTACTATGTTGTACTCTACCTAAAGTACACTCAATGTTTAAGGGGGAACTCCAATGGAGTCACTCGATTATTTTATGTGCCTCTGTTAAGGGGGAACTTAGACAGGGTCGGTTCCCCTAGAATTTTATGTTCACTTTTTGCAGGATTGATTCACTCACGATTCATGAAGACTTTGCTATAATCAGCAACAAGGGAAAACTGTTTAAGTATGAAGATGTTGCTGAGATAGTCAACCACGACAAAGGATTCAATCGTCCACTACAAAATACAACCAAGTCCAATCTGAAAGCATGAAAGACTTCATCAGTCCGTTGTGAAATTTAAGGAGCAACGTTGTCAAACCTTCAACGTCCCAACTATCTCACTTGCGCCTGAATACTTTCAAACGTGGAAGTCACCTGAAGTCTGGGCTCGCCCCTCCGAAGTTTCCACTTGACTAAGTTAGTTCTAATAATTCAGGAACTAACACTGTGCTACGGTCAAGAACAACCTTGTATTAATAGGACTGTACCTATCAGTTTGTCTTTATGCTTTTTCTGAGAGATTTTGTGAGAGAATGTTTGTAAGAGAACTGCATTTGCTTTTAGAGAGAGAGAGAGAAGTACATAAGTTAGTTAGCACACATCGAAAGACTTATTCTAGGTAGGTCCTAGTTCCACTACACTTATCACTGAGCTGATTGGAGTTTGTATTGGGTGAGTGAGTGATAACCATGAAGTAGAACTCTTCTACTGAGTAGGCAATGTAAGCTGTTTTACTCTTGACCAGAAATAATATAGCCTATTTCTTGTATCCCAATGAGTTCGACTGAGTCTTTCTTTGAACACATTTTTAATCAGTATGTTCGAGTCTTTCCGCATTTCGCACTAAAGTCATAACATCCGTAACCTTATTTTGATTGAGTGAAACCATCTCACAGACTAACACCTTAAGTTGGTTTGAGTCAGTTGTTCGATCTTACATAGACGGCTGCTGGAGAGGGGTAGTGTTTGGTTGTTTTTCTGCTCTTTGTTGAATGGTATCAATGGATGGAATCAAGCTGCTCTCCTATGGGTTTCTCATTATTGTTTAATATGTAAAGGTTAGGGTGCAGGCTAGGGTTTTTAGGTGTGTTTAGGCTGTGTTTGGCGTAGGTAGACCTGGAAGGAGGCGGGCCTCGTTTCGTTTGATTGGATAAGGGTAATGCAGCATAAGGGAAAAAGAAGTCCAAGGGTGGGTACAGGTAGGATTCAAACACAAGTTGTCTCACACAGCCCCAACCACTTGATCCAATTCAACTATTGACTGAACACGATATATTCATGCTGGAAAAAAATTAAATGCTATCATGAGTTCAGGATAAGAAAATAAAAGAAAATAATCCTAACACTCTTCCCGTACTTCAAACCCGAGATCGTTAGGTTCTAACAGTCGTACATTAACCAACTACACTTAGAATAGAACTCGTTATACAAATGTGAGAAATAAAAAGTAAAGTTTTGATTTGAATTGAATAATCCGTTTATTTAAAACACTGACGTTTTAAATGGTAATACACAGTAAGACGAAACGAATTGCTTTCTTCCTAAGAGTCATGAAGTTATGAAATGTAAATAAAAACAAAAACCACCATAAAGTATCAAATAAATGAAATACAAGAATAATAAGTACATGAAATAATGAAATAGGACTAAAAGGATGATGACAAATATATATATATATATATATACATTTAATAATGGAAATTATTAGATACATGTATAAGTAGCAGTAGGTAAAATAGAAAAAACAAGTAACAAAATAGAATGAGATCAGAGGAAGTTTAACCGAGTTAGTGACAAGAAAATATACTGGTATGAAATTAAATGGTGAAAATGCACATAAAATGATAGGAATAATAATGAAAAATAATGATGATAAAAAAAAGTAAATGTTAGAAGCTAATAAAAATAGCAATGGATAGGATGAAGTAAATAAGGCATAACATAAAATGTTAGAAAACTAGTAGATAAAGAAATAAGCAATAAAAATAGAATATTATAATAAAAAGTAAAATATGTAAATAAAATAAAAGGGATGGGTTTGAAACCGGATTGTCGTAGGAAATTCGTTTTTAAAGAATTGTGTATTTTCAGAAATGCTTTGAAAATTGATTTAAAATTTATGTCATAAAACCATGGTTTCATTTTGGCACACACGTTAGTACGTTTTGAAAAAGAAAGGCAACAACCCCTTTTTTATATTTATTATTCGCAATTTGCTTAATGGGGAATTTTTGGTGTGAGGTGATATAAGTTTGTACCAATTTTAAGTCTTGAACAGGAGTATTAGAGATATACGTATGTGTCAGTGATGACATAATGTATGTAAATGTCTCTGTACACTCTACCTTTTTTTACATAGGACACTCTGTACAAGTCATATAGAATTTTGTTCTATTCGCTACAACCAGCATCCATCAGGAATACAATACAAAAGGATGTTTTTTTTTATAATTTGCTTGAAATCCAGTTTCAAAGGCAATACTATGGCATGACTCCTTTCTCGCCAGATAGAGAAGATATAAAAAGCTATTACATAACATAAAAGAAAACAGGTTTCTTGAGGAGAGGATAATGGTGACGAAAAAGGTAACCTATTGCGACTTCATTCGGGGTTCGCATGTTTCATTATCATTTAGTCCTCTTCTTCCTAAAAAAACTGAAGGCGAGAATTTGATGATGTGCTACAGCTGCTCCACCTACATTTCCCATTTGAGAAAATTGGCCTTTACCATATTAATCTCGTTCTGTTCTGACATGAGTCTCTCTTCTGATTGGTTCCTTTAAGGCCCTCGTTCATGTCTCTTGCTTCAAGGATGGACTTGTTAAGACTTTAGTTTTGAGATTCTGCGTACTAGAGCTTTTTTGCCTATGCTTGTGATGAGGCGTACACAAGTATAACATATCCTTCGAATGAAGTTGCGGGCCATGCTAGCGCAATTGGGATCCATTTATCACTTTGGAAAGAATCTTCGATCTTAATGATGTTTGAATTTCATATAGCAATGAGGTCTTCGGACTGCCTTTTTGGGGGGACTTATTGCTTTACCCCATATGTTGTGGCACTCAACTAATGGTTGTGGTATATTTGTGCCGGATTCCTTTACCTCCTACCTGAGGAGAGCCCACTCCTCTCTTTTGTTTACCCATCTGATGTTTGTGAAGCAAGTTGGATTTGCCATTTTGTCACGTGTTTTGTTTCTCTTCTACTCTCTTGCTTCTTCTCAGCATTTGTGCAAAGTTTTGAATGGATGCTTCAGGGTTTGGGTACTGGTAGTGTTATACCCAAAATTTTGACCTCCCTGGTTAGGGTCTACGAGGTTTTGGTGTTGTGAGGGCATTTCAATCAAGTAGTGAGAGATTCCGGCTCGATCGGCGCGTTCCAGGGCGTGGGGAGCAGCTTCGTCATTATTAGGGGCGTTTTCGTAATTTTTAAGGCTCCTAAGACCTCCTATAAGCTTTCTCTCTCCTCCAAAGGATGCTCAAATCAGCTTGAAATGATTTGATATTTTAACCCATGATAGGGGATGACATTTTAAGCATAATGGCATTGGAATTTTGATTTTTTGAATTTCCAATAATTTTCTAGCAATTTCTGACTGAATCTGACGAGAAATTCAATTTAAAAATATTCCAACATTTAAAAAATCCTATTCCACTTCAGAAAATTCATAATTGCCATCCTTGACATATGGTTAAAATTTCATAGCAAAATTCCTTTGGGAAGTCATTTAATTAAAATATCAAAAAATCTTACTTTTACTAGATTTTCTTTATCTTTAAGAAAGTCTATATAAGGGGATAGGTTTTTTGATAAAATCAGAATCTCATATGCTCAAGAACCCTAGGGAGTCAGAAAGCACAGCCTCCTCTCTCACTCTCACGTTTTCCAACACCCGGCCACCCGAATCATACCGAAAATCCCCCGAAATCACCATCTAAACTCGTTTTCCAATCCCCAAAGCACCAATAATCATCAAAACCCCACATAAACACCCCCAAAACGTGAAGAACAGCAAGAACAACCAACAACCAGAAGCTTGGTTCGAAAACATTTCGGGTCTGCCATCAACAGAGCACTCGACGAATCCCGGTGTGAAAAATCATTGTGAACCCGAAGGTAAAACAGGTAGAAATTCCACTTTCCTAACTCTCTACGATATTATCAGTCTTGCCTCAAAATTTGGGTTCAAATTAACTCTTTTTCGCTTCTGTATCGCTAATTGTTTTAGCTACTGCCTTGTTACTTGTTTACTAAGTTTCGTATTAATTTTGATTTCAAATTGAGTTATTTCAACTACTAATGTGTTTATAATCTTTCAGGATACACACCCATAAAATTTGAGCTCAAAACACCTTCGGGAACCATCAAAAACCCACTGTCCGTGGGTTGTCCGTGACCTCGGACTCATTGTCCGGGACCACGGACGGGTTGTCCGTGACCACGGACACCCACGGACGGTGGCGGGATTTTATATTTTTCAATTTTTCAAATTTTTGGGTTTCTGTCAATACATGTCCGGGCCCACGGACACCCTGTCCGTGGCCCCGGTCTTTTCAAGTTTGCGTTATAATTTTAGTTCTGTTTCCGAAATCATTTAATTCAATTGGGGTCCGTGGTCTCGGACATTAGGTCCGTGGCTACAGACGTAATAAAAATTTGACCTAATTCTGCCTCTGAAACCCTAGTATAGGTAGCTTTTAATTTCACTTTAATTTTCTGTCAAAAAACGCTAAAAAATGAAAAAAACAGAAGTGCGTACTTAGGTTAAAACGACTTTATAGAAAGCCATTAATAAACCAAGTAGAGGAAAAACGACCTAGGAAGGGTAATAAAAGTAATTTGAACCCTAATTAAGTCGAATATCAAGCCCCCGAACCCGAACTCTCCTTTCCTAATTTGATCTAGGTTAAAATTAGGTGGCGACTCATAATAGGTTCCAGTGAGCTAGCTTAGGTTTTAATAATTATTGTTTTATGACATAGTTGTTAATCTTAGGTTATAAGTGGCCCTAAAACCCGATTAGATCCTAATCAGCTTTAATCAACATAGGATAGGGTTTAAAATCGAGGCTCACAGAGTGGCGACTCTGTTAGGGAGAAACTTCTTAATTTTAACTTATTTAATCTTAAGAATGACGGCTTAACTTGAAAAATGTTTATTTATGGCTTTTATTACATTGTTTATTTACTTTTGTGCGCAATTTAAATTTCTGTACCTTTGCATCATATGAGAGCGAGGGTCCACATAAACCAATTTCACCCCGGGACCCATTTGAGGGTCCCCTGTCAGGGACTCACCTTTTAGGTGATGTGAATAAGTGGGGGAAAAACGGAGGGTGTCGTCTAACCACACCCCCTTAATACCTGGGCTTTAGCCCCAAGCATTTTCCTGGCAGTACCCTTACCTAGCCCATTGTTTGGTCAGTCAAAGACCCAACCGTAGACGCACACCTTCAGGTGATGTGAAAAAAGTGGGGAAGCCCAAAGAGAATAGCGTGCAAGCCCTATTCCTTTGTGGTGACCTGGGCCAGCGCCCCAAGCACCTCTCGGATTGATCCATACCCATTAATCAAGGTCATCGGGTGAGGACATTCTGAATTTGTGTGGAACCTTGTTTGCTCTTGTGATTGACCCATGACTAGACTTAGAATGGATAGGGAATCATCCCACAGTTGGCCTAACCCAGTTCGAAGTCCCAGTTGTTTGTGGCCCATAAGCAAAGTTGAGTGTTGATTGATACCTTGTATGTGTTTTCTTTTCTTGATTAAAACAGAAGAAGGAGTCCATGGCCCACTGCTTCGAATTCATCAAGTCCTGTGACAGAACTATGAAAGATGTGTTCAATTGGTCAAAGAAGGTCAATAAGTTGTCTATCCTCCACACTCTAGCATATTTATCCCAGACGCGATTGCATGAAGATTTCCTGAGAGCAGCTATTAACAATTGGGATCCGGTTGAACATCTTTTCAAGTTTGGAGATAACGAGCTAACTTTACTACCTGAGGAATTTGACGCACTTCTAGGGGCCAATACCCTAGCTAGCCCAGTAGTACCGAACTTGACACCCTCACCGGTCGAGGCCCATTCCCATTTACTCGGGCTAAGTCCGACCCAGTTGCTAGGAATGGTAGGGCCCGAGGGATTGCCAGTGGAAACTCTTTCAAACTTCATTACTCTGAGATCTCCTTGGAGCACAAGAGGAACTTTCTCGATCTCGCGTTGCTAGCAATCTACATCTTCAGAACCCCGTACATGGCCATACACCAAAAGGTTTTCCCTTTGCTTCCGCAGGTTTAAGCTGGTTTCACCTTGGGACCATTGATAGTCACACAAATTATTCAGAGCCTGGATTCATGGCCCAAATCAAGGGATACCCCTTACTTCTTCGAAGGAAGCATTCATCTTCTGCAAGTTTGGCTTCTCGAGCGGCTCAAGCTGATTCCCGAGTACAACCAAATGTTCACGATTCAGCATCTCCCTAGAAGACGTACCCCCGAGGAGCCGGTTGATGGATGGTCGGCCTTCTTGAATTCCATACGGCAGGGACATCAAGTCCGATGGACGGTCTCTGCTTGGAAAATTGAAGGAGTTCGAATGTGTGGAGGTTATTACGGAGGGATCTCGTTACCTGGTTTTGAGAACTTTCATGTCATCCACCCGTGGCGTTCCAGCTGTCAGATTGGGCGAGCCCAAAGCCGACCCAAGGGTTTGTTATATGAAGCGCCAAGGAAAGCATACGATCATGAGGCTCTTCATGCGATCATGATGGATCGACTCGAAGGGGAAGTTCAAGTGGTAAAGCCCCTAGCACTTGAAGACTTGGAGCTCTCGGCAAGTTATCGGAAATGGCTATACGGTCAAAAGGAGGAGGTAGATGCATTCAAACGAAGAAAGGAGGGGGTAGCCGAGCCAAGAGTTGTCAAGAGGAAGCTTGCGTTCTAGACATTTAATCCTAGCCATTTTCTGTTTTCTTAGAACTCTATAAATTGTTCTTCTTTTAATTTCGAGATGAATAAAGAGAATATTTTGTTTTGCTTAGTTTTCTTTTAAATTAACCAATTACCTTTCAGGGCAAGCAAATGACTTTCAAAAAAAAAAAATGGGCGTCCGTGACCCCGGACGCGCCGTCCGTGGCCCCGGACGTTGACTCGGATGCGTCCGTTTGACCGTCAAATGATGTCGTTTTGATTAGTGGCTTTACTCACCCGATTCAAATTGGGATTCTCCCTCAAATTCACCATTTTCATTCCAGTAACCCCCATTTCCAAAACCCTAACTTCTCTCCTCCATATCTCACTCGTTTCATGACCAAATCACTCCATTCCACCGCCATTTTGCTCACAAAACATTCCTCTTTCAATTATGAGCATTTCCATACCAAGATCTCCTCATTTCGAGCACTTACGAAGGCTGAAAGTTGCGTCCGAATCAAGTCCGGGGCGAACGGTTTTTGTCCGATTTCAGCACTTTCCCAACTCCCAATCTTAAATAATCTTCCACCATTGTATTTGGGTAAGTTTTCTCTACATTTTGACTACTCATTTGTCCATTTTGGTGAAGAAACGAAGAAAAACGAAATTCGGAGCTAGGAAGAAGACGAAAATGGTGGTTCTCGGGTCAAATTTTCGAAGTTTGATTTTTTATGTTTTAAATGGACAATTAGCTAGGCCTGTCAAACGGGTTATCCGTTCGGGTTTTGGGTCATATCTTTTCGGGTCAATATCCGTTCGGGTCATTAAACTTTCGGGTCATTTCGGGTTCGGGTCATTCGGGTTCGGGTCATTTCGGGTTCGGGTTGTAATAGTGTCAGATAGAATCGGGTTTCGGTTATTTCGGGTCATAGTTAATATTTTTTGAAAAATTATAATATAAATATATACCTAATTTCTATAAGAATATGCAACTAATAGATTACAGAACTTTCAATACAATGCCTATTCTGAATTTCATTCGGATATACTAAGTTTGAATCAAGTTTTTTGTCATATTTATTTGGGTCATTCAGGTTTGGGACAACTTATAGTCACTATTATTTCATGTTATTCGAGTTTGGCTAATTTTTAATTACTATTATTTCGGGTCATTTCGGGTTCGGGTCGGTTTCGGGTTATAAAATTTTCGGGTCATTTCGGGTTCGGGTCATTTCGGGTTTACCCAATCGGGTTTCGGGTTATTATTATAAACATTTTCGGGTTTAGTTCGGGTTTCGGGTTCGGATAAAACGGACGGGTTTTCGGGTTGGGTCAAATTTTGACAGCTCTACATTAGCTTCTAAAAGACGTTTTAAAACGTGAAAAGTTCATTTGGAAGGTTAAAACTGTTCGTAATTGCCAAAAAACGCCCATTTCGGTTTAGTGCGTTTAAAGTGCAAAATGAGGTTCCTTGTGTTTCTAGCTCGTGGAATGTTAGAAATTTGCATGAGTGGTAGATCCTAGGACTGATTATATGGTGTGGAGAGCATTTGAAAGCACGGGATTCATGAAAATTTAGGGGAAACTCTATCAAAATTCCTGCAGAATTATATGTCTTTTATTTTTGTTGAATCCTTAGGCATATCATTGAAGGTCGCAGGAGTTCCCGTAGGGTAGCTGAGGCTGGAGCATCAGGCTCTCATCCACGTCGCAGGCACCGCAGAGATACATCCCCTACCTATGACCATACCCGTTTCAGAGGAGCTCGGCAGGAGCGCTGGTTTTATGAGAATCAGGATATTTCCATCCAGCAGGAGCGTCTCTTCAGCGATGAGGTAATCGCCACTTTCAATCTTGATCACCTGCTTCAGCACCTTCACTGGGTGGGGTTGCTTACCTGCCCGAGGAGTTACATCAGGGAGTTAGTCATAGAGTTATATGCTAACTTGGACCAGGATGAGACCGGGGCCATTGTATCCTATGTGTGTGGTCAGCCTATCACTGTAGGCTTAGAGAATTTCATGCACTTTTACGGCCTGCATCCTAGTGACCCTGAGCATAGAGGGTTCGAGATGATAGTAACGACAGAGAGTGAGGCACACCAGTTTTATCTACTGCACTCCACCTTATTAGAGCGTGTTCGCTCTTCTACGAGGGATCAGCCAAGGAAGCAGGTGATCCTTCCCTCGGCTCTACCCACCGCTTTGGACAGGGTACTCCTAGAGGTTCTGTCCCATAACGTGCTACCAAAAGCACGCAATGATGTCTCTGCCCGCTATTGCTTCCTCATGAGATACATTCAGCATCCACCCGATTCAGAGGAGGGTTTAATCCCACTGTCGGTCTTGATGAGAGACCATCTGATGATGGCAGCTCGGGTTGGTCGCCATGCTTTAGTCTACCCGAGTTTCATCCAGTGGCTATGCGAGTGTACACAGGTCCCGATGGGGGATGACGATTGGGAGCCTCTATATCCTACCTACACCATGGAGATGCTGAGTTCCCTTGGCTACTCAGTCGATCAGGGTTGGGCCTTCCCACAGCAAGCCAGAGTCTTTTCTCAGAGACCAGTCCGGCCCAGGCAGAGGCAGCAGGCACCGGAGCCCGAGGACGTCCCACACCACGAGGACCCGTCAGGAGGATACACCTACCAGGGTGAGGGGTCGAGCTACATGGGCACCGAGTACCCTACACCACTCTCCTCCTACTACGCCCTACCAGCTCCACCACCGCAGCCGGCTACGCTTGAGAGCTTGCAGAGGGATATCCGATCTCTTCACATTACTCAGGGTCGTATGGAGCGTAGGCAGATACGCATGGAGGGCCGTATGGACGATTTCATGACTCATATGTACTCGGCCTTCCCACGCCCACCTCCTCCGCAGCCGTAGTTTTAGGACTTCATATTTTCTCTATGTATTTTATGATTAGAATGTTGTCTTTTCTTTTATCTGTATTGCCTAACATGAGCTCTCTTTCGATGTTTTTGTGCTTTGACATTTGCTGCATGTTTCGTTTAGTGTTATTCGAGAAATCTCTGGCATGTAGAAAATCATTGTCCGTTATTACAAGTTAGGTATGCATCTTTGCTGTCAAAACAAGGTCAAAGATAAGTCATCTCATCATTCCACCCACCCTCATCATAACCCTCATATGTGTCTCACCAATCCGCTTTCTCAACATTTCACCAAATACATAAAGCCAAAAATTTGTTGTTACAAAATCACCCTTCACCTCTTCACAGGAATATCTCATCACCATTACACGCACAGCCATCCTCCACAAATAACTTGGGTATCCAAAAGGTTTGTTAAGTAAACCCCACAGCAATACTGGGGGCAATCTGAGTTAAGGAACGATAACGTTTGTTTATTTTGTGCAAGCAAGTCTCTGAGTGTACATTTCGCAGGAGTGTCTCGAGTGGTAAAACCAAGAGCGAAGGAGCATGTCACTTTTGCACGACTCCAGAGAGGTCACATTCAAAGGTAAGGCAAACAGCATGACTCCGACCGAAGGAGATAATTTGCAAATTTACACTTAAACCTATGAAGAGTAACAAAGATCGGATACACAACTATTAGGGATGACGAAGCACCTAGGTACAGTACCACATAGCCAAAAAGTTTGTGAACCCAGACATTAAAGCCTAGGCACCCCCGCTGAGCTTTTCATGAACATCCTCTTTTATAACATTACAGATTCCACAAACAAGCCAGCCAATGATGAACAACCGACCCGGTGACCAAAGGAAGCAAGGAGCCCGACTTCCGAACAGCAACTTCACAAGCCCAAAGAAGCAAAACTGCTACCAACATGACGAAGCGATCCGTAAATGGCCCCAAAGTGGCACAGGATCCAAATGAGCTAACATACAAAAAAAGAGCTCTCAAGGTTCAAAACCGGGAAACACAAGAACCCCGAAGGAAAAGAGATTCAAAGAAAGGCAAACCTGAAGAGCCTCGAAGCAATCCAAAATCAGGAAAAGAGAGAAGGTGCAACTCAAAAATCCAGAGTTCCAAGCTCATAAGCGAAGTCATCACGAAGTAGCCAAACGAATTCAAGACAAAGAAAGCAAGTCCGGGAGAAGGTGCAAGTTGCAGCTTTGGTCACCCTTATAGCTCCACATATCCTAAACATTCCTCCATTGTCCTGTTGTCATTCATCACACCTCATAGCCACGTTGTAAGCTTAAAAGACTTCTGACTTAATAGTTGTGTATCCAATCGAGTGAAAGTAATAGGTTGAACGCGTAAATCTAACAAATGTCAAATTCAGTGGTTGAGATGTCTTAACCAAAAGGAGGGCACGAGTGCAAACATCAAACACTTTGAGTTTAGGATAGAAGGCACCGCATCAAAATAAACCTTGACCTTGTGAGGATGAGATTTGTTCTTGCGCAATTAATCAAAGAAAATACTGGGGGCAATCGATCGTTCCGTTCGATTGCCATAAAGCCCTGAAAACTCAGATCGCCTCAAGGAAAAATACAGGGGGTAATTGTTGGTCCCAACAATTGCAACAACGACACCGATGGAGGCCCAAAAACCCGAAACCCAAAGGTTTTAAAACCCTCTCATATTACTCAGGCCCGTCCTAAGCCCTATCTCCACTTTCAAACATCCTCAGGCCCGTCCTAAGCCCTACCTCCATACTCAAACATCCACAGGCCCGTCCTAAGCCTTACCTCCACATTCAAACATTCACAGGCCCGTCTGGAGACCTAATCCTTCTACATTCTTTGGGACCCATCATACACTTGACTCACTTTCACTTAGATCCCACCTTTAGGCTCGTCATAAGACCTTGAACCGTCCTTAGGCTCGTCATAAGACCTAGATCCCGTCTTTAGGCTCGTCATAAGACCTAGAACCATCCTTAGGCTCGTCATAAGACCTAGATCCCATCTTTAGGCTCGTCACTAGACCTAGAACCAACCTTTAGGCTCGTCATAAGACCTAGTTGCATTCCTTTAGGCTCGTAATAAGATCCTTTAGCTTATCCACTCTCATTAAACACATTGCATTCATCTCATTCATATAGGCTCGTCATAAGACTTAGTTGCATTATCCAGGCGCGTCACAAGACCTGGCGATAGAAAAGTTGGCGAGGTGATGGCAATAAATCCTCGTGTGTTATGTCAACTTACTTTGGGATCAACGAATGGTGGGCAAAGGCAATAAGTCCCCAGGGTTTTTACCAGGAGTTATCCCTGCACACCGGCTTGGGGGGCGATGGCAATAAGTCCACATTGGGTCCAGCCAGGAGCATTGGCACGGGTTTCGGTCCCCAGAAGCATCCGAGCATCATCAACATCATCAGCATTATCATCAGCATCATTAGCATCATTAGCATTTCAGCATTCTTGCATTTGCATACCATCCAGTTTTCACATCCTAGGTAGTCAACGCCTTAGAATCGCATGGCATTGCATCATTTCATTTATTACAGGTAGTCAGCGCCTTAGAATAGTTTGACGTCATTTCATGTATTATAGGTAGTCAACGCCTTAGAACCGCTTGACATTATTTCATTCCCGTCACCTAGGTAATCAGCGCCTTAGAATAGCTTGACACATTTTCATTTATAGGTAGTCAGCGCCTTAGAACAGCTCGACAACGTTTTGTTGCTTAGGTAGTCAGCGCCTCCGAATAGCTGGACGTGGTCAATGCGATTTCGCACAACATGGAGGATTCTGTGGAGTCCAAAATTTCGGGGCATCACTCAAGCATCAACCAGACTTTTCACATTCATTACAAAGTCCAGTTGACGGGGGGCAATCTGTTATACCCAAAATTTTGACCTCCATGGTTAGGGTCTACGAGGTTTTGGTGTTGTAAGGGGCATTTCAATCAAGTAGTGAGAGATTCTGGCTCGATCGGCGCGTTCCAGGGCGTAGGGAGCAGCTTCGTCATTATCAGGGGCGTTTTCGTAATTTTTAAGGCTCATGAGACCTCCTATAAGCTTTCTCTCTCCTCGAAAGGATGCTCAAATCAGCTTGAAATGCTTTGATATTTTAACCCATGATAGGGGATGACATTTTAAGCATAATGGCGTTGGAATTTTGATTTTTCGAATTTCCAATAATGTTCTAGCAATTTCTGACTGAATCTGACGAGAAATTCAATTTAGAAATATTCCAACATTTAAAAAATTCGATTCCACTTCAGAAAATTCATAATTGCCATCCTTGACATGTGGTTAAAATTTCACAGCAAAATTCCTTTGGGAAGTCATTTAATTAAAATATCAAAAAATCTTACTTTTACTAGATTTTCTTTATCTTTAAGAAAGTCTATATAAGGGATAGGTTTTTTGATAAAATCAGAATCTCATATGCTCAAGAACCCTAGGGAGTTAGAAAGCACAGCCTCCTCTCTCTCTCTCTCTCTCTCTCTCTCTCTCACACACACACATTTTCCAACACCCGGCCACCCGAATCATACCAAAAATCCCCCAAAATCACCATCTAAACTCGTTTTCCAATCCCCAAAGCACCAATAAACATCAAAACCCCGCATAAACACCCCCAAAACGTGAAGAACAGCAAGAACAACCAACAACCAGAAGCTTGGTTCGAAAACCTTTCGGGTCTGCCATCAACGGAGCACTCGACGAATCCCGGTGTGAAAAATCATTGTGAACCCAAAGGTAAAACAGGTAGAAATTCCACTTTCCTAACTCTCTACGATATTATCAGTCTTGCCTCAAAATTTGGGTTCAAACTAACTCTTTTTAGCTTCTGTATCGCTAATTGTTTTAGCTACTGCCTTGTTAACTGTTTGCTAAGTTTCATATTAATTTTGATTTCAAATTGAGTTCTTGCAATTACTAACGTGTTTATAATCTTTCAGGCTACACACCCATAAAATTTGAGCTCAAAACACCTTCGGGAACCATCAAAAACCCACTGTCCGTGGGTTGTCCGTGACCTCGGACTCATAGTCCGGGACCACGGACGGGTTGTCCGTGACCACGGACACCCACGGACGGTGGCGGGATTTTATATTTTTCAAATTTTAGGGTTTTTTTCAATACATGTCCGGGCCCACGGACATCCTGTCCGTGGCCCCGGACTTTTCAAGTTTACGTTTTTATTTTAGTTCTATTTCCGAAATCATTTAATTCAATTGGGTTCCGTGGTCTCGGACATTAGGTCCGTGGCTACGGACGTAATAAAAATTTGACCTAATTCTGCCTCCGAAACCATAGTTTAGGTAGCTTTTAATTTCACTTTAAGTTTTTGTCAAAAAATGCTAAAAAATAAAAAAACAGAAGCGCGTACTTAGGTTAAAAACGACTTTGTAGAAAGCCATAAATAAACCAAGTAGAGGAAAAACGACCTAGGGAGGGTAATGAAAGTAATTTGAACCCTAATTAAGTCGAATATCAAGCCCCCGAACCCGAACTCTCCTTTCCTAATTTGATCTAGGTTAAAATTAGGTGGCGACTCATAATAGGTTCTAGTGAGCTAGCTTAGGTTTTAATAATTATTGTTTTATGACATAGTTGTTAATCATAGGTTATAAGTGGACCTAAAACCCGATTAGATCCTAATCAGCTTTAATCAACATAGGATAGGGTTTAAAATCGAGGCTCACAGGTAGTTAAGTCTTCTATCGATGTCCAAACATTTCTATGCCTTCAAAATTGTCGAACTGATAACAGACGAGTCCGCGTTATGTAGGTTAGGGAAAGCTGTGTTTCTGGTGCGAGAGGGTGTAAGGAAACCTTGGCTTTGCTTAGGCATGAGAATAACTTTTACACTAATTTCGAGAGACAACGGAGAAAGGGATGCATCGTCATGTGTTGATTTTGTGGGTATGCATGATTATGTCACATAATGATGAGGGGTTAGGGTTTGGGGGACGTGAGTATCTCGGGTTAGGGTTACTTTTGGTGTGAGTGGATATTAGGGGAGAGAGGAGTGAATGATTGAGGCAGGTGGCGGAAAGCTGTCAAGAGGCGAGGGAATTGTGTAGACCAAAACTTGTGATACAAGTTGGGTGCTGAAAAGAACATCATCATTATGTTGCTGTACAGCTTTGATTTTGGGTTCAAGGCCCGAGTGGTTGCCAGCAAAGTTTATTATGGATGGTGCCGTTGGTTGGACTTGATTGGGAACAGAAGGGAGACCAATCCTGAGATGCTAAACAGTAATTATTGACTGCGCCTTTTCCTGCATGAGGGAGTTGGACCGCATGAATCGAAAAAATTCCGAAGAGATGTACTAGGCGACGTGTCTCGGGATTGCCTCGGGAAGATAGAAAAAAGTTCCTATACCCAAAATAATTGTCCCATCATAATTTTTGTCATTTCTCACATAGAAGATAAAGTTTGAGAATATGTTCGTCCCTTCTCGGCTTTTTCTGATTTGAAAGCAACGAGACGCCGTAGTATTGCTAGAACATTTCTCGTAACTTAGTTGTTTTGTCTAGGGAGGCTCAAAATGCGTCGATTGAGTTGACCGAAATTCTTCAGCGGTTGATCGTTTCTCTACCATTTGTGAATTTCCGGCGATGGAGGCTTAATTTGGTCACTATCTTGATTATGTTGTGCTAGTTCCTTCAACCAAAATTCAATAATTCCTACATTAAAGACTATGCCCTCAACCTCCACTGTGATTTCCTCATTAATGATTGATATCTTCTTTGTTTCCAGTTGGGCATGAACATCCAAGAAGGTTGGTAGCCACCGTATATTAGTGGTTATCTTAGTGATTACCCCTAAATGTCTTCTAATCTGATGGACTGCATTTTCTGACTAAGCCTGTAGAGGGATTCCACGGATTGCTATAGTGGCATTGCTAACAGGATAATTGTAGGAAGATTATGTACAAAAATGAATAAAATAATAAAAATAATCCTACAACTCTACTACGGGTAGTAAAAATCCCGGTCGGAATATAGTGTAAGTAAATTACGACCAAGAGTATCGAACCCAAGGGACTTAGTAGAAAATTAGTGCTAATCCTAGTAATTTCATATTCTAAATAAGGGGGAATTGACATTAAAACAACTATCTAAAAAAATCTAACTAAATGGTATTTACAATGATTTGTCATAGACTCGGAATTACAATCAACATAAGTACCAATATGATCACGGCATGTAATTTCAAGACTTGAATTTAACCAAACATATTGATGCGCCGGATGTAATGCCGGATCCTAGACTCATGACACATTCAAGGACTTTGAATGTGCCGGATGCCATACACCCGGCATCCCATCCGACATTACCAAGATGTTAATGCCACTTTCCTGTTTCAGGTCTGACAACAGGAAACTTACTACCCATTATCGAATCGAGCAAATCATGCCACGAAACGAACAAGATAGAGGGGGAAGATGGATTAATTCGTAATCTTAAGTCTTGTTGCCCACTTTTCAGAACAACATAGTTAATGACCACTAAGATTTCCTTAACCCATTATACTCTTGGGCTTTTCTTCCTCAAGTAGAATTTGCAAAGAAGATAATAAAGTGGCCACCATCATTCACTTACAAAAGGAACCAAATCTTAATGAACGCTTGAAATTATATTGAAATAATCATATTGTTTACAAGGAAGAAATCATCCCTAACCAAGAATAACAAGGAATTCTACTTCACCATTTACACCAACAAAAGAAGAGATACAAAGAGGATAAGGAAATTGATCATAGCCTTTACCGATAGAGATCGTCTTCTCTTCTTCGTAGATGGTTGCGCAGAACTTCCTAGGACAACAACAATGGAATGGATGCGGAAAGTGAAGTATGAGTGGAGTGTATGGGATGTTGAAGTGTGTTGAAATGTCCAGCCTCTTGGCCTATTTATAGACTTCACTTCTCATGTGTGTCGGGTGGAATGCCAGATCAGTTGTATCCGGCACCACGTGAAAAATATGTTCTATTAACGGTTAATTAAACCACCAAACCAGCGAAGAGATACTTGTGTTGGACAGGAGATGTCCGGCACCATACCCGGCATCTACTAATTTGTTAACGGTAATTAACTACTATCTTATCATGAACCGTGGTAACTTTTACTTGTGCCGGCTAGGATGTACCCGACATTGCATCCGGCATGCCTTCTATTTGCTCCACTTCTGCCGTGAATCATACTTCCAGCATCATGCCCGACATCATTTGATCATAATTTATTTCTTGCATGAAAATATACAAAACATAAGTCTGAACATAAATAATAAACTTTATATACAATATAACATAAATACGCTATTTTAACCTTATTTTGACTCTTATTCCTATAATTCTAGACTATATTATATGATAAGTCTGAAGCTTATCAGGCATCTCTAGTATCTAGTTGATCAGTGGGTTGCCATATCTTTATATCCAAGCCCAGATCTTCACCCAATCTGGATGACATGAATTCTACTACATTTTCGTGTGTTTCAAAGACTACCACATATTTAGAATCCGAAAGGTGAATTACTTTATCCGTGTTTTCTCTCATTCCTGAAATGTCCTCTTCATTTTTGTGACTTTTGTTTAGGATCTGATATTGATTACCATGCTGCTTTATAGTTCTTCCTTCAATACTATTGAGGGATCTAGGCTAATATGCCCGTTTGAATGTGCCTCTGTTTGGTGCGGGGTTCTTGCTTGCGAAGGAGGTGATGGCATCGCTTGGCTGAAGTGCGTTTGTGGCGCTGCCATTTGTGGATTAACCTGTTTCCTTGGATTCCAACGGGCTAGCTGTGGTGGATTTCCAGGGGTAAAACTCCGATTATTGCCATTTGTGTTTGAAGGTGGTTTCCATCCACCCGCACCCCATTCGTCTCCTTCATGGCCTAATTTGCTTCCTCTTTGGTTTTATATTCCACAAATCCATACCTCATCTTTGTGTGAATCCTTGGGCTTGCTGTGGTGGATTTCTAGGGGTAAAACTCCGATACATTGCCATTTGTGTTTGAAGGTGGTTTCCATCCACCCGCACCCCATTCGTCTCTTTCATGGCCTAATTTGCTTCCTCTTTGGTTTTATATTCCACAAATCCATACCTCATCTTTGTGTGAATCCTTGAGGTCTTAGGCAGTCGGATGCCCACAATCTGTCCGAATGCATCGAATATCTTCCATATTGTTCCAACTTTAGATACTTGATTGATGTAATCTATAAAGACCGTCGCTCCAGGGGTTGATCTTTGGCCCACCATTTGATGCCGAGAGAGTGGAGAAAGAATCACGAAGTGTCACAGTTATTGGAAGTATGCGGCAGTACTTGGAGGAAGATGGAGTTTGCGGTGTATGAGGCAATACGTGGAGGAAGATGGAGTTTACGGTGGTAGCGAGTGATGACTATGGAATGATTTGTGTGGAGTTTGGATTTTAGAAGTTTAGATTCGTGAGGGAAGATGGAGGTTGCAGTGGTAGGGAAATGAGGCTCTAGTGTCGATGGTTGAGGCATGGTAGGGCTAGGTTTGGCTAGGGGTGAGAGTGAGAGGTGAGGAGAGAGGAGGGAACGAGACATTGTTTATTTCTTCCTTCTTGTTTCTATCTTCTTCTTATTCCTTCTTTTGTGTCGTCTTGACATACGTAAAGTAAATATAGAAGTAAATAGTTAGGCTTCATTCGGACATGTCTTTACTGTGGCATATATATGGCATGTCCAAAGTTGGTATTTTTGGTAAAAATACCAAACAACCACACTAGCTGTAACACCCCTCTCGTAATCACGTAATAATCACCCACGTAGCATTTAATTAATAACGCCTCACAACGGAAGTCTCACATTACTAAAACTCACTGGGGTGTCACATGCCATCACTCGCCCATACGAGTAAAGAAGCAGAAATAAATAAACTAAGAAATAACACTGTTATTACAAATACAACCGCAGTGATAACGAGATACTAACCTATACATCATTCTAACCAAGAGTAACTTTAACGACAAGTGAGCATCTAGGTAAATCCCATATGTATACAACGTTATAAACACATTAAACTAATATTCATCCTCTACATTACGAAGTCTCGCACTGTAATTAAAATTCTAACTACCCCGGTCCCGCTCTTCGGCTTCGACGGTAGTTATCACCTGCACGTAATGCCATAAAGGCTCAGCGATAAACGCCGAGTACGCCAGGCCTGGACCCTATTGGTCACTTAATAGTTATGGTCGCCATTATTAAGTTCGTTACATGCTTTACCGGTGTACAGGTATTTAAAGCAGTAAACACATGGATGACGGTAATTTAAACAAGTAATGCAGTCACTACATTTGACGCAATCACACACAAACAACACACAACACAATAGTAATAACATTGACACGTGCAGCCATTAGTAACGGTCAGGTTATTTAGTTAGTCACACGACCCCCTGGGTCCTCATTACATCACATCACAAACGTTAGTGGGTGTCAAGTTTGGACAACCCGAAACAATCTCACTTGGACAGTAGTCCCACGTACACACAAGGTGCTCACAGCCCTGATGATCCGAAGACTCCGGGACTATTTCACTTTGCCTTTGTAAAGACGTCCATTTAGGTGGCCAAGGGCCTGGTGCCAACGGTAGCACACTCCGCCTGACGATCTATCTAGACTCGATCAGGATTAACTAGGGTGAACCCGATACGGGATAACCCAAGAGATCTCTACGCGCGACCAGCAGCCGGTGACTGTCTGGATTAAGGTACAACATCACATTCATTCACACTCCACTGTTAACTTCGCTAGTTAGTTAATCAGTTACAGTTTTAATTATGGAGAACATCACTTATTTTGTTGGCTGCCCTGTGGGTCTTACGCATGCCTAGAATTATTTTAGGTAGTATTCATGTTCGAGTCAAAGCTCTAGGGACCAACAATGTCGTGTCTCGTTCCTAAGTGTTTTACATAGGATATAGCTACATACTTATAATACTTAGCGTATTATGTCAGAGAACGGTAATCACGATCACATAATTCGCATATGTAGTTTTATATAAGTCGATCTATAGTCGGCGTAGTATTAGTCTCGTAGGACGTTCGCGCACAATTAAATGGTGCGGGAAATTAAACAATCAAACATCACAATATCACAATCACATATACTCACATACATACATGCATCATACACGTTATACAACACACATATCTGAGCCCGAGGAAGTCCTCAGGACATCTCAGATCAGACCCCTTTACGTACCGTTCACCAATGACCTAGGTTACGCAGTAGACCACTAGCTCGTCGAGCGCCTTCGTCAGTGATACGGTCTAAATATCAAACATAACATAAGTCAATCCACATGACATATTTAAGCTCGGTAAATCCGAACAACACTAATAATCCCGACCTTTCAACCCCGGATTTCAGCTGTTGTTGTTAAGTTATAGTTATGTAATTCTCGTCATCTGTAGTAATTACTAACATTCGGGCTTGAGCATGTGAGTTAGTTACATAAGAACGTCCCGACTTATGTGTCGTCGTACTTCCTACACTCGGGTTTTTGTCCCGGTATAAACGGTATTGATATATATATATATATTATTACATTTATACATTCGTATTCAAAATAAGTATATAATTTATAATTGCATGAGTGCATGCATTGTTAATCCGTGTGATATTGTTATCACACGTTATACCGTATATCATTGTCATACTTGTACGTTCATGTTCATAATCCTTTATTTAATAGGCTTGCATGTATATATAAGTGTATATACAAAAGTATGATATATAGTTGTACGTTCTCGAATGTTAGGATTTATTCCATTGTACCTCATAATATTCACGAACATATAAATTTACATTCACGTTTATACTTAAGTATTAAATTAACCAATCCGGTTAGGTATACGAGTATCCATTTTTAATATATAGTTGCATGTATACATGTAACGTTAGTTCGTGCGATACATTATGCTCGTATACTAATGTTTATAATTCATTCTATGAATTAATATTGTTGTTATTTATACTTAGGTGTATAATATATAATTGCATGAATGCATGCACTAATGTTGTATGGTATTATTACTTAACCATTTATTATAATACAATGTATTATATATTCAAGACTTGTAACAAGTTATATTTAATTTCAACTAAATAACTTGTACTTTACAAACTTATTAATGATAATAACATTTACTCTTTTATATTATATAGTTCCCAACTATATCATATACTCATTATTTATATTATTCTCATATACTTGCGCATCACATATACATACACATATATTTATATTTTATTATTCACACTCTTATATTATATGTCACATTTTTATCATCTTAATGTAAGATGATTATTTGATTTGTTGCATTATATTATGCAATTTATATTAAGAACTTATCTTAATATTTTGTAATATTTCATGACATATACTTATAATTCCTAAGGTTTATTTTGTACTAACCTTAGTTTATAAATTCCATTTTCTCATTTATTATCACATCATTTCATGTGAATGTTATTAATGATAATTGTTTCATTTATCACATTAATACTATATAATATCTATAGTACTTATATCATTGAAAACATAGCCTAAGATTAATTTTCCAACTTTTATTATTTGCGCACAGCACCTTACTTTTATTAATCATGTTTTTGACCACATAATTTATACAATGTTACATTAATATCATTATACCATATAATATGATATTTTACATTTCTTTGAACATTATAATATATAGTTTTAGAAACTATATTTAATTGCCGAAGGCATAAACATTGTAAATTTGATTTTCATCAATTCCCCACATTTTCCATTATTATATTATTGCCACATATAACATAATGTCATACATATCATATGTTATAACATTTTAACTTTATAATAAACATAACTTATAGTTTTATGATAAAATATATGTATATATAATTATATTGCCGGTTTGGCACATATATCATAAATTTCATTCTTTTCATTTATTACATCATACCACACATATTATATAATGTGACATATACATTATGTGATATCATTTTAACTTAGTAATTAATATAACCTATGGTTATATTTCCCCAAATTATGAACAGGCCCCAAGGGCTGTCCTTATTCATTTTCCATCAAATTAACTTCTTATAATTACATACTTACCACAAATTTCATGGTATGTCACATATACCATATGTCATAACATTTAAATCTTATAATAAGATACAACATATGTTATTTATATTTTTATAATTATTATTATTATTTTACATTACCGACCAGACCTTAGGTCTACTTGGTTTATGTTCCAGCACACCATATTTTCTATATTTACACTTTTACCACAACTATTATAACATGTCATAACAACACCACATAATATTGTATGATTCCCAACCATATTATATACACATTTTTCCATATATATATATGTATACGTGTGTATATATATGTGTGTGTGTTTACATGAATTCTAAAATCCTTTTATTAAATGTTACATTTCACCACTTTATGTAAGATGATTATTCTTACTAGTTGTATTATATTATACAACTTACATTAAGATTCTTTTCTTAACATTATGTAACACTTGTTATACCATAATAATTCCTAAGTTTATTTAATATACACTTTAGTTTATAAATCCCAGCTATATATGGCTAAGTTCTCATATAAATGATATCACCTCAAACACATAATTTAAAACCCGATTTAATAAAAATATGGTCAATGACTAGAAATCCCATTTGAATTGTCCTAACTATCATGTTACATGATTTATTTAAACCCAATTAATATCTAGATTATTTTCTCCTTCTCACCGAACCTAACCCAATTAGGATACTTTACCCATTACATATCTAAGCCAATTCCGATTTCAGTTTTGACTTGTCAAACCCAATTTAACCTAATCTCAATTTTGACCAAATTCCTAGTTTGTCCAAATTGAATTTCTGACCAATTCCAGAGATCACCTCTAAATTTCTATAACTCACGTTCTACACCCATTTTCTTACATTTACGTTTCTTTCCCAATTTTTCACTAAATTACCATTTCATCCACAATTTAGTCATATTTACAATTTCACCCCTAATTTTCTAATTTGGCCATTTCAATTCCAGGAACCCTAATTTCATTTATAAAATAAAAAAACCCAATTAAATTTTGAAATCCTAAACCGGTTTCAACAGAAACACTAATTCTCAATCTCAATCCCTAAATCCATATTTTCCCCTAATTTGATTCACAACCCTAATTTACTGATTTCACTCTAGAAATCCTAACTTAATAATCATAATCCTAATCAAATTTAATTCCAAATGTCGGTCACACAATTTACCAAATCCAGCCCCACATTCGGATTTGTTCGACAGAAGTTTTAGTTCGCGCAAAACTTAAACTCCAAATTCAACCATATTACTAAATTTTAACATTGTTTCCGATTCAGTCAAACTACCAAGATTGATTCAAACTTTCGAATGCATCAAAACACAAAATAAACCCCAAATTTTCGGCCAACTAGAACCAATAAGCAGATTAACAAATCTTCTACTTTTGAACATTTGACAGTCACCGAAACCCTAACTTTCGGCACTATCAAAATCCACTGTCAATACACTAGTTCCCAGTCCATCAAACAACAAAATATACCAAGTAACCTTATAATTCAAACTTAGTCAGATCATTAAAATCACTCTAACCAAATTCATAGTCCATGTACAGATTCAAAACCCGAAACTACCACACACAAACAACACCAGATTAGCTAGAAGTTTCCATAGTTTTTGCAAGGGAAAATTTGGGCTCCACTGGCGCCGAAATTCAGAGAGGAAGAATGTTGTTTACTTCCTAATTTTTGGTTCAAATCTAATCAAAATCGAAAAGAAACAAAGATAGAAAATGATGTACACCTTTGAAAAATCCATAAGTGGTGATGGCTCTAAGCGGCTCCTCGGTCTTCTCCTCCCTCGGTAGTTGCGGTCTCCTCCAGATTTGGCCTTATTCAATCTGATGCGCGACAAGAAGGGAATAGACGTGCAGAGTTATGTTCCTTGTTTGCCAGGGTCAGGTGTTGATTTGGAGAAGAAGAAGAAATGGTTGGAGGCGCGACGCAGCAGGTTCCTTGTTCCAGTTTAGGGTTACAAACCGAGAGTGAATTAGAGAATGATGAAGCGCCGTTCGTGAGCAGGAACAAGAGGAGAATGAATGTATTGTTTGTTCTCCCATTTAGGGTTGAATTACCGTAAGTACAGAGAAAGGAAGGGAGGCGGCGAGATGCAGAAGAGAGGGGATGGAGAAGGCGATTGAAGAGGCGCAGAGAATGTAATTTCCTTGTTCGACAGTTTAGGGTTGATTACGTGAGTGTAGAGAAGAGAGGAAGAGATTGCAAATGTGTTTTCAGTTTCAGATCACCGAGAGAGTAGAAGAGAACTGGGTTTGGGTTAGTTTAGGCTAGACTGGGCTAGTACTGTGAATGGGAGGAAGTCGGGCTGGTTACAGAATTCGGGCCAATGCTGACTGGGCCGGTCCAGTCTTTGGCTGGTCGGCCCATATATTTTTTTTTCTATGTTTCATTAAATGTGTCATTTCTAACTCGTTTTAGACCCGTTTTTCATGTCGATTGTGATACGGTCTTTCATTTAACGAGACGGACCGTTTTATTTCTTCAAATTCATAAGTTTAAACAATTATTATTATTATTTATAAATTTGATTAATTACCATTTAGTTTTTTTAATGTTTTGTGTTTCGTCATTTTAGGCGAAAACACAACATCTTTTAGTCCGATTGTTTTATCCATTTCCAATGCCATTAAAATTATTCAAATAACTTTAAACGATGTCTAAGACCTCGTGTTCACTTCTAAAATATTTGTGACACGTTCTTTGATGTAAAAACGATTAATTATATTTTTGTTTATTTTTATTTTTATTTTTATTTTTTTCTAAACCTCCACAATGTCATTTTAGGTTTCGTTAATGTTTCCCAACGATTTTTTTAGGGTATAATTAAATATTATATTATTCCCCTTTTCCTTATTTAAGGATATTTCATTCATTATTCTCTCATTAATTACTTTTATTTATTTAATTCATTATTAATTAAAGTAATTAATATTTGGGGTATTTCAATATACCCCCTTAAAAGGACTTCGTCCCGAAGTCGTCTTTCTCGAATAGATTACAATAACTGCCCGAATAACCCATAATGTACATCTATGTGATGTAACATTCACACATAACGTATTGCGCTTATACAACACATAGCCCTCTGAAATACCCCAAACCTAAGTATGCTAAGTAAATATCAAATTATGATGTAGTAAGGCTAGAATATGCCTTAGAAAGATTGGTAGACAATTTAAACCAAAGAAAACACAAGAAAGTGCCTTAAGGGCAATTTGGGCAAAAACGTGCTCTAAGCTTGGAGTGACTTTGATTAGCACCCAAATACCATTATAAGACTTTAGTAATATGCTAATGGACATTTTAAATCAATTAGCAAAGAAAACCAAGCTTGAAAACAAGCTTAAACACAAAATGTGCTTTAAGACTCCTTAAAACACCTTTTTGAGAAATTGTCTTAGAATTGAGTTTTGAGTGGCTAAATGCCCATCATTACTCTTTAATCAACATGTGTACTAATTAGTATCACATTAGGAAGCCTAAATCAATGGGAAATCAAAAATTTCAGAAATATGTGCACTAATTAGTGAATAGTGCCAAATAGTGACTAATTTAAGTTTTAATCAATATAAGCTAATTAGTTGGTCAACAAAGACCATAACTAGCCTTATTTAAGATGGGGGCCGGTTTCTAAGGGATGAGTCATTAAAGACTTCATCAAATTAAGAAAGAAAAAGGGAAGGAAAGTAAAAGCAAAGACTATTCACCTTTTTATAACAAATATCTTCACTTAAAGTTACCTTTCTTCCTCTCTCTCTTCATTTCTCCTTCCTTCCACGATTTCCCCTTCTCCTCTCCTGCTCCAAACCGAGAGAGAGCTCCATTCATGGCTCCTCACCTTCATTCACTTGCCAAGTGCAACTCCAAGCTCCAAATCCAAAACAAATTGCATATTTGTCTTAGTTAAGTCAAGGCCCTCCTTTCTATCTTTTCAAATCTTTCAAAGCTCCATTTTGGTGCCAAGAGAAAACTCCATTGATGGAGGAAAATCAAGTTTGAAGAGCTCATTAGCTTCTCCATTCTCTCAAGGTAAGGAAAATGTAAGAAAAACCAAGTTTCCATCACTTCCTTACATGGCTGAAAATTACTACTCATGGGGCCTTGTTTTTATGCCTTGTTCTAGCTTGATTTATTCACCAAGGACTAGTGGAGGTCCTATTTCATTCAATGCCAAAGTCTATCTTGAGACTTCAAAGGTAATCATCCACTTTTATGCCTTAAAACACATTTCTAACCTAGGTTTTCATTCCTTGAGGTTAGTGTATTGTTTAGTACTCAAATGAGTCGTTGAATATTGAATAGAACATGGCAAGGGGAATTTAAGTGGTGGCCGAGATTCATGCAAGAAGAAGGTCTAAGGAGGAATATAAGATAAGCTTGAGAAAACAAGGTAAATTACTTACCTAATGGTGGTTTAAGTTTTAAGGGATGAGTTTAGGTGGGTACCAATGTGGCCTAGAGCTTGCATTGTGTATTGGGTTATATAACCTAAGAAAAAGAACTTAAACAAGCTTGTGAACTTGTGACTAAGGAGCCAATGGGAATGAGTTAGTAATATAAGTTTAAGATGGATTTTCAGAGCATTATATCTACTATGAGATTGATGGGTGTATTTGCAGGTTGAAGGCTTTTATATGTGTGAAATTCAGTGTTTAAGTTTAAGTTATTTAAGGGCCTAAGAGCCATGTCATTTAAGAGCCTTAGTGCTATGCAATTTAAGATTATTGCAATATGATGAGTTTGATGTGATTGAGTTGGTTTGGGTGAGAAGATATGATGGGAAAGAACTTGATGTGTGGGAGATGGTTGAATGAGGAAAAATAATGTGTTTGGGCATGATAAGATACTAGAGGAGCTATGGCGAAATTTGAGTAGAAAATAAGTGTTTAGGTGATGGTGGTGAATTAATATGACCTAGGATTTACTAGGAGTCATTATGAGGAATTTGAGTGGAAATGAGTTAACTAAGGAGTTCTTGAGGTTTAGAATGACCTAGAGATGTCTAGGAGGAATTAGAGGATTGGTGAGTGTATTAAACACACCAAAATCATGGTATGAGGAATATAAGACTTGTGCAAGAATCTGGAGGAAATGATGTATAATGCTTTGAGATGATTTAGGTATGAACTAAGAGTAGAACAATGAGAGTTCGGGAAGTTTGTGTAAGAGGTGGTGATGTTAGTGGTGGACTAGTAAGGTTTAGTTAAATGGTAATGTGTGGACTTGGGTGATGGAAGTGAAAACTGTAGGAGAATGTTGTAAGTCGTCAAGGGAATGACTAGAACCGTATAAGAGTGTATGATCATGAGAATGGTGAGTAAGATGCATAAAAGAGGTGGAAATGTCTAAGGAGGGTGTTACATGGTCAAGGTAAATGAAGAACAATGTCAAGGTATTAAGGTAATGTAAAGAAATGTATAAGCAAGCTTAAGAGTTTAAGAGTGATGAGTAACCAAAGGAAAGGAGAGGAATTGGTGCATGGAAGTGCAAGATAACCTTGGAGGGTTTAGCAAAGCAAAGATGTAATGTAGTGATGTTAAGGAGGAGCTATATGGGTAGGAAAGAAACACTTTGGTTAGTTGAAGTTTTAGATAAAATGTACATGTTGGAAAGATAAGGAATTAACTAACAAGTGTTAGGAGTTTTTGCAAGAATTTAGTAAATGTTTAAGAAGATCTTTTGAAGTTGTTTTGAAGAGTTTGGTGGAAGTTCTAAGGTGAGTTTAAGTGCCTAAATGGTATTAGGACACATGGGGAATTGTGGAGAAGTTCGGAGTCAAATGGGAATTTAGAAACAAGGTTCTGGAGCCGACCGACCTTAGGGACCGGACCTGCAAGGTCGGTCGAGCTCAGTTTACACTACCGGGAAGAGTTTCTGGAACCGACCGAACTTGGGGACCGGACTTACAAGTTCGGTCGGGCTTTATTTGTTGTACGAATGAGTCTCTGAATCGACCGAACATGGGACCGAACTTGGCAAGTTCGGTCGGGCTTAAATATCCCACGGGGAAGCTCTTGGGAATGGACCGACCTTGGGGACCGGACTTGCAAGGTCGGTCGGGGTGAAATTTTCAAACGGTAATGAGTTCTGGAATGGACCGACCTTGAGTAAGGTCGGTCGGTAAGGTCGGTCGACCCTAAAAATGAAAAAAAAAAAACCCTAAGGAAGTTTAGTGGTATTAATGGTACCCCTTTAAGAGGGCATTGATGATTAGAGGTGTAAAGACCTAAGAGATTAAGATAAGTATAAACTTAAAAGTTTAAGGTTAAGTTGTAAGATTAAGTTGTAAGACTTAAGAGGTGTTAGGTTGGAATCATTAAGGGTTAAGTAAGTTAAGTAAGATAAGTAGGTTGAATTGAGTTAAGTGATTGACAACCTAAAACTGAATGAATGTTTTAGGACTTGGAATTTGGACTCCGGAAGAGAGTAAGCAACCGAACGGCCAACGGTGAACGGTACAGTTCTTCTTGTGACCTGCTTGCTAACGAGGTGTCCCTCGGCTTGTGTGCTATTTGTTTTTGTGTGCTCACTAAACAAGATAAAGCATGCAACCGGAATATTATGTTTATTGTATTGTTGTGTGATGTTTGAAAACTAACACAACATACCGTGAGAACTACTAACGTTTAGTAAGGAAATGAGTGAGCTAAGGAACGCTCCCTAATATGGGTTGATATAAACCGAAAGAGGTTAACCAACAAACATGGTCTTGAGACTACTACTAACTGGAACTTGAGTGAGGAAACCCGGGACCGATCTCCGGTCATGCATGCTAAGGAAAAAGGGGGACGGTATCTGAATCAGATCCGCCCTCCACTTAAGGACTTGTCTTCGGACTTGTAGCCTAGGGCCGGTTGCGGCTCAGCTACGCTGGACTCCCGTCCAGAGTAGGTGGCATTAAGATGGTGCGGTGGGATCACCTAAATCCCAGGTTCGAATTAAGCTACAACCATTCCCTTCCAGGAACGGTTTGTATACTGAGATTAAGATTAAGGTAAGGTAAGATGAGTTGTAACCATTCCTCTTTAAAGGATGGTTTGTATTATTAAGATTAAGATAAGCCACATCCACTCCTTATTAAAGGGTGGTTTTTTCTAAGATTAAGATAAGACTAAGATTGAGGTCAGATAAGGGTGGACTAAGATTAAGAGGGAACATTACTTAAGGAGTTAAATAATTAACTCTCTAATTAAGGGAACGCATTTAAGTCGTTCATTGTGTGTGAACTTTGATTATTCAATCTGAGTGGTTGTTTACTGCACCTTCTATTATGTTGTGCATCTAATCAACCTCCATGCTATCGACAATTAGTCGTCGTAGCCACGTTAGCTTGGGGGCCATGAGAGGATCGTACCAGCATTCGTGCTGACCCCCTTTGGGGGCTGTTTTTACTACACAGGTGAACATCAGGAGGCGGCCGTCGCGAGAGTAAGAAGGGGTACAAGTGTTAAGGGTTAAGTGTGGCCTACGAGTTGTGCATGTACACTCGTATGTCAATTGAGTTAGTAAGATGTATAGGATGTGAGAGGATTAATGCATTATTGTTCGGTATATTCTGTAGTCAGACCGTGGCAAGGTCCTGGAGTGTAAAGAATTCCACTGTGACACGTATACATATATGCTGTTAAATTGCGAGACCACATTTGGATTGAGTTGGGGTGTTACAAAAAGTGGTATCAGAGCGTAGTTACGCTCTGAAGACAAGAAATACCGAACTTAGGAGAATATTGAGGTTGAGATTGAGTTATGGGTTAAGGGTTGAGAGATAGAGTGAGAGGTGCGTTAGTCAGGACTTCCCGGTGTTTACCGGATATCCATAGTACCTAGAACCGCCCTCCACATCCCTAACCCTGAATGTGTGGAACAAACGCCATAGAGAAGAAAGCCTTCTCTTACTCGGGGGAACCCGATCTGGCAGTTAGCTAACAGTAAGCAATACGAGAAACATCTTGTTGCATAACAGTTAAGGAGAACTGGGAGATTTTTAATGGAGCGCATCGGCGAAACAGGCGCTACCAATGGAACCTTACCAGTAAAAGAATGGTAATTACCGGCAACATGGGTCGACATGCTACGTAGTCGAAATAACCAGCAATACCAATGATAAGGAAAGCACTACGGGTGCAATAGAAAGGAAAAGGGAAGCGACATGAGTACCGGACAGTGGTCCGAAGGAGCATAACAGTAGGATAATACGAAGCATGAGGATTGAGATTGCTGGAAAGTCCAGTTAGAAACGGGAACTCCAAACCCCATACTATGAGGAAGGTTACAAGACCTGGCCGACATAATGCGGACGACGGTAGAGACTCATACAATTGTATACCAAAATAGGACTACGATGTAGTGCCTAAAGGAGAATTATTACTTAATAACCACAACAAATTGGGTGGAGACAGGAGCGAAGATTAAGACATAAGAAGATATTAAGGGGTTCCCTCAGAAAGAGGAACACCCTGATAAATGACAGTACTGTCAAACAACAAGGAAACTGCCGGATGGTCAGTTATCCAAAATAAGAGATTATCGAAGGAGTCCCGAGGACTACCAAAGTTAGAAGGAAGTATCACTACCAAAGTACCTTGTACCAATAGCCCATCCTGCATGGCGCACTTGCCATAGCAAGTGCTACCACGGTTAAGCTACACGGAAAGCCATCATGGCAAAATTGGAGAACACTACAGTTGTAATGCATATTGATACCGGATTGTAAATCCATAAGAACAGAAGAATAAGACCTTGGAAAGGCCCGACGGCCTGACCATGATGAGATGAGGTGACACACCAGTCAACCGGGAGCAGAACTTGGACAAATATTAAACCATATAAATATTAGCAACGGTATAACCTACTACAACAACAACCGACAGTACGGTAAGGACATCAATCCCGAACCTCAGGGAGAGGAACCTGAGAGATCGCTCAACAATCCGAGCAAAAACACTATATAAGCAATAATATACAAGGGATGTGTTATAAGATACGATTGAGACGGTTGACGCAACGACTTCCAATGAAAACGGGATAAGACTCCCAAAGTGACCATTAAGAATACCAATAACAACATTCTTCAATGAAGATGTTGGGAAACCCAGAAAACAAGGATAAAGAAAATAAACGTAAGCTATAACCTGCTGAGGATTAAAGACGTACAACCCTGGAAAATGAAAGCTCAAAGGACTACCCCCACAGAGCGGGCATAGTCGAGCCGAACAACTGATGAATGACAGTTAATACTGTTTGTTTAACTCATTAACACCCAAGTATGATTGATCATCAACGGATGGCATAGTCAACGGAAGTTGAACGAAGCGTTGAGATGGAAGTATAAGATGTCAGGATGATATCCAACTTGGACACCGTGAGGCAAACGCCTAATGCGAACTTAGCCTTATTTGCTAAAAGACATAAGTCCAGTGGAAAGGCAGTATCGTCAAGGACACTAAGTAACCTCAGAACGCCTGGATAAACTTCAAGCAGGACGCAGCAACTTGCCATGAAACCCAATACTACATTTATTATGTAATCTAGCGGTGGATAGTGTTCAAGGAAACGGAAACCTTTAGGAATAACCTACAGACAAGTAAGAGTACAAACAATGAACTGAGACATTAAGCACTAAGAGCCTACGAGCCAAGGATGTTAACCACATCAGAGCCCGAGGCGCAGTAAGTTATAAGAGAGCTTGTTTAAGCCACGAAGGAACTACAATTCGTAGATATGAACGGTTACCAAACCTATAACTTAAATTGTGGAAAATATTGCCAGGGAAAAAGCACCAATGAGAATAATGAGATAGTACATTGGCAGGGGCAGAGAACAAACCATGCCTTTTAGGATGGGGATACCTCTCCTTGTTGTGAAGCCAGATAGTGGGAATAAACCCCTCAAAAAGGGCTTTCACACTTGTTAGAAATATAATATGATTTTATTAGAATGGAAACCGTAACTTTGAGATTACCTTAGAACATACCGAATACACTTGAGTAATAAGAAAGCCTGCAGAGACAGACCTCATATCCAATACCCAGGATTTAAGAATCAGTAATCGTCAGAGGTAAACGTTGTGAGTACACAACATGGCACGTCAAATGACCAATGCTCCGAAGAGCTTGTGATTCAGTGGATGACTTCTTCAGTAACCGGTAGAATTACATGGTAGATAACGTCATAAGGATGAAAGAATGTGAGGGAAATCAGCCTACTTACGAATCTGAGATTGAAGCAGAACACCTTCGTATTAAGAGTCAACTATTTTACAGCACGGTAACACAACCGCTATACACCGGAATGAGAGAACTCCAAGTGTGTTTACACCAAGAAGGGATTAAGTATAAGGTAAGACATGAGAATAAGTGAATAAGAGGTTGCACCATTAATGGGCAACATGGTAAGGGCCAACTACCACGGTAGTAGTGGTCGTGAGTACAATAGTTAGATAAGTGGATTAAGTCTTGGTGCGCGGTAAAGCGACCGTTATGTATGAGCCGTCAAATATTGACACTGAGGCAAATAGATTTATGAGTTAAGACCAATATAAGTAAGAAAATAAGATGGTAGACGAACTGAGCATTGATGCCAGTAGTCTGGACCTGGTTAGGTAAGATTTCACAGGAAGCACACTACCCATTCCTTAAGGAACTGGAAGTGCATTCCTAGTAGCATAAATATGAGAAACAAGATAAGAGGCTCTACGGAAAGAGACCTCAATTATTAAGAGACCGAATCAGTACGGGATACAGAAAGAGCTAGAGCATACAATACCCAAGAGCACAGTAAATGGACTTCCCTTGATTAACTTCAAGAAGAACAATAGATGTTATTATGGAACGATGAAAGAGGAGATCGACAACAGAATACTTCATAATTAGCAAGAGCTAAACGTGTGACGGACACTATGAGTTTACTAAAACGAGACGTGGGACGACTGCACCCCACAGGGGCTTGCAGGCCTGACATGCTCATTTATGAGTTAGTCGGGTAAGTAGTAATGTACCAGTAAGGTACCCCATGCATGTAGACGAGTGGTGTAAGGAACACGGGAAGTAGTCGACTCCGTACCACGGACAACGACGCAAGATCAGACAAGAGCAACTACTACCACAAACAGTTGAAAAGAAGAATTCAGTTGAACCAGCAACGCAAGGGGATTAGAGAACAAATAATTAAGGTCTATGAAGTGCGAGAAGCACGGATTGTTAAGTATAGACATAGAACATGTCTTAAGATGAATACGATTAAACTGTAAAGTGCAATAAGCACTAAACAGTAGAATCAGATTAGGAATCATCCTCAGACCAAAGGTCAGTTGGAGAGAGCGATTTAGACACTTGAGGAAACACTAAGAATACAACATTAGATCTCCGGGAAGACTGGATAGACGAGCTACAACTCATCAAGGCAGTGTATATATAAAGATAACACGTGTCCATCGAGAGACCAATATTCCTAAACTGTAAGGACGCAGAAGGATATACAATACTATAAAAAAATAAGTGAGGCAGTTAAACCTAAAACTATCAGAGTCATGCAGCGGAAGCTAGCAGATCAATACCTTTGAGATTAGACCAAACTAAGTTAAGGAAACGGTATAAGTACCGTTAAGAATCCTCGATACAGAGACTAAGTCATTTCTGATCGAATTATAAGTAAGATAGATGACGTGGAAGCTAGAATGCTTGGTGAGAATTAGACATCTTGAACTTATGTTCAAGGATGATATAATGCTGATTACGTGGGCGTAATCCATTTTAAGGGGGGTAGAGCGAAAACCGCTTAGCGTATGTTTGTGTACTGAGTACATAAACTACGTGTGCATAGCACAAAATAATTTGAGAATATGTTTTACATAAACATTTTGAGATAAATCATGGTTATTGCACACAGAAGATGTGAATACCATACATATTAAGTACCTATCTTGTTAACTCCGGTGTGAGTACAAGTTAAGAGAATTAAGGAAGAGGATTAAGGAGACTTAATAAATAAGAATATATGAGGTATGAGTCGTTATGAGACTATGTGTGAGATAAGAATAAGATAACATTATGAGATACAATTTGACATGAGCATGAGGAAGAAGATAGTAATGCTATGAGATATAAGATGGTGAGAATTGGTATGGGACAGTTATAGAACTTAGTAGGAATTTAAGTCTTGAGGTAATTACTAAGAGATGAATCGGGAATGTTCGATGGACTGAGTCCACACTTTGGAGATGTATTGATTATGATTAGAAGAACTAAAAAGATAGAAAATTGGACATGAGTGAATTATTTGGATGTTTGAAAATGACGTGGGAGGTGGAACTTGATTTTCTAGGGATCAAAGGAAATCGAACACAAATTGGGGTGGAAGGATAGTTTTACACTGATGCTGATCACATCAGGGTTGGATGATTCCTGAAACTCCCTACCAGTGGTCACAACTAAATCACACTATGGATAGAGGCCTTAGGATAAAATGAGATTGGAGTTGCTTGTATTTTTAATTAGAGGAATTATTCCTCACATGACCTCGTAAAAAGGATTACCTTTTTACTGAGTCTCGCCCATGAAGTCGAGGACGCACGAGCCTTTGTCTTCGGACCGGTGACATGGGGAGAGCAGAGTGCTTTGTATTCTGGCCCATGGTGACGAGGACGAATGAGCCATTGTCTACGGACCGGTGACATGGGAGAATACGTTGGAAGTTATGTGAATGTTTTAATCATCAAAAAGGAACAAAAAGAATTTTGAGTGCTATACATGCGTAAGCATGTTGTGTGATATTTAAGAATAAGCATATGGTGGACCTAAGGATTCAATGAGTTTGAGTATACATAAGTATGATCTGTATGATCTATGGAATGAGGTAAGACATGTATTCTAATAAGATAAGATGCATGGGAACTTTGGGGACAAAGTTCTTTTAAGGGGGGTAGATTGAAATACCCCAAACCTAAGGATGCTAAGTAAACATCAAATTATGATGTAGTAAGGCTAGAATATGCCTTAGAAAGATTGGTAGACAATTTAAACCAAAGAAAACACAAGAAAGTGCCTTAAGGGCAATTTGGGCAAAAACGTGCTCTAAGCTTGGAGTGACTTTGATTAGCACCCAAATACCATTATAAGACTTTAGTAATATGCTAATGGACATTTTAAATAAATTAGCAAAGAAAACCAAGCTTGAAAACAAGCTTAAACACAAAATGTGCTTTAAGACTCCTTAAAGCACCTTTTTGAGAAATTGTCTTAGAATTGAGTTTTGAGTGGCTAAATGCCCATCATTACTCTTTAGTCAACATGTGTACTAATTAGTATCACATTAGGAAGCCTAAATCAATGGGAAATCAAAAATATTAGAAATATGTGCACTAATTAGTGAATAGTGCCAAATCATGACTAATTTAAGTTTTAATCAATATAAGCTAATTAGTTGGTCAACAAAGACCATGACTAGCCTTATTTAAGATGGGGGCCGGTTTCTAAGGGATGAGTCATTAAAGACTTCATCAAATTAAGAAAGAAAAAGGGAAGAAAGTAAAAGCAAAGACTATTCACCTTTTATAACAAATATCTTCACTTAAAGTTACCTTTCTTCCTCTCTCTCTTCATTTCTCCTTCCTTCCACGATTTCCCCTTCTCCTCTCCTGCTCCAAACCGAGAGAGAGCTCCATTCATGGCTCCTCACCTTCATTCACTTGCCAAGTGCAACTCCAAGCTCCAAATCCAAAACAAATTGCATATTTGTCTTAGTTAAGTCAAGGCCCTCCTTTCTATCTTTTCAAATCTTTCAAAGCTCCATTTTGGTGCCAAGAGAAAACTCCATTGATGGAGGAAAATCAAGTTTGAAGAGCTCATTAGCTTCTCCATTCTCTCAAGGTAAGGAAAATGTAAGAAAAACCAAGTTTCCATCACTTCCTTACATGGCCGAAAATTACTACTCATGGGGCCTTGTTTTTATGCCTTGTTCTAGCTTGATTTATTCACCAAGGACTAGTGGAGGTCCTATTTCATTCAATGTCAAAGTCTATCTTGAGACTTCAAAGGTAATCATCCACTTTTATGCCTTAAAACACATTTCTAACCTAGGTTTTCATTCCTTGAGGTTAGTGTATTGTTTAGTAAGAAAAACCAAGTTTCCATCACTTCCTTACATGGCCGAAAATTACTACTCATGGGGCCTTGTTTTTATGCCTTGTTCTAGCTTGATTTATTCACCAAGGACTAGTGGAGGTCCTATTTCATTCAATGTCAAAGTCTATCTTGAGACTTCAAAGGTAATCATCCACTTTTATGCCTTAAAACACATTTCTAACCTAGGTTTTCATTCCTTGAGGTTAGTGTATTGTTTAGTACTCAAATGAGTCGTTGAATATTGATTAGAACATGGCAAGGGGAATTTAAGTGGTGGCCGAGATTCATACAAGAAGAAGGTCTAAGGAGGAATATAAGATAAGCTTGAGAAAACAAGGTATATTACTTACCTAATGGTGGTTTAAGTTTTAAGGGATGGTTTAGGTGGGTACCAATGTGGCCTAGAGCTTGCATTGTGTATTGGGTTATATAACCTAAGAAAAAGAACTTAAACAAGCTTGTGAACTTGTGACTAAGGAGCCGATGGGAATGAGTTAGTAATATAAGTTTAAGATGGATTTTAAGAGCATTATATCTACTATGAGATTGATGGTGTATTTGCAGGTTGAAGGCTTTTATATGTGTGAAATTCAGTGTTTAAGTTTAAGTTATTTAAGGGCCTAAGAGCCATGTCATTTAAGAGCCTTAGTGCTATGCAATTTAAGATTATTGCAATATGATGAGTTTGATGTGATTGAGTTGGTTTGGGTAGAAGATATGATGGGAAAGAACTTGATGTGTGGGAGATGGTTGAATGAGGAAAAATAATGTGTTTGGGCATGATAAGATACTAGAGGAGCTATGGCGAAATTTGAGTAGAAATAAGTGTTTAGGTGATGGTGGTGAATTAATATGACCTAGGATTTACTAGGAGTCATTATGAGGAATTTGAGTGGAAATGAGTTAACTAAGGAGTTCTTGAGGTTTAGAATGACCTAGAGAGTCTAGGAGGAATTAGAGGATTGGTGAGTGTATTAAACCACCAAAATCATGGTATGAGGATATAAGACTTGTGCAAGAATCTGGAGGAAATGATGTATAATGCTTTGAGATGATTTAGGTATGAACTAAGAGTAGAACAATGAGAGTTCGGGAAGTTTGTGTAAGAGGTGGTGATGTTAGTGGTGGACTAGTAAGGTTTAGTTAAATGGTAATGTGGGACTTGGGTGATGGAAGTGAAAACTGTAGGAGAATGTTGTAGTCGTCAAGGGAATGACTAGAACCGTATAAGTGTATGATCATGAGAATGGTGATAAGATGCATAAAAGAGGTGGAATGTCTAAGGAGGGTGTTACATGGTCAAGGTAAATGAAGACAATGTCAAGGTATTAAGGTAATGTAAAGAAATGTATAAGCAACTTAAGAGTTTAAGAGTGATGAGTAACCAAAGGAAAGGAGAGGAATTGGTGCATGGAAGTGCAAGATAACCTTGGGGGTTTAGCAAAGCAAGATGTAATGTAGTGATGTTAAGGAGGAGCTATATGGGTAGGAAAGAAACACTTTGGTTAGTTGAAGTTTTAGATAAAATGTACATGTTGGAAAGATAAGGAATTAACTAACAAGTGTTAGGAGTTTTTGCAAGAATTTAGTAAATGTTTAAGAAGATCTTTTGAAGTTGTTTTGAAGAGTTTGGTGGAAGTTCTAAGGTGAGTTTAAGTGCCTAAATGGTATTAGGACACATGGGGGAACTTGTGGAGAAGTTTGGAGTCAAATGGGAATTTAGAAACAAGGTTCTGGAGCCGACCGACCTTAGGGACCGGACCTGCAAGGTCGGTCGAGCTCAGTTTACACTACCGGGAAGAGTTTCTGGAACCGACCGAACTTGGGGACCGGACTTACAAGTTCGGTCGGGCTTGTATTTGTTGTACGCATTGAGTCTCTGGAATCGACCGAACATGGGACCGAACTTGGCAAGTTCGGTCGGGCTTAAATATCCCACAGAGAAGCTCTCGGGAATGGACCGACCTTGGGGACCGGACTTGCAAGGTCAGTCGGGGTGAAATTTTCAAACGGTAATGAGTTCTGGAATGGACCGACCTTGGGTAAGGTTGGTCGGTAAGGTCGGTCGACCCTAAAAATGAATAAAAAAAGAAACCCTAAGGAAGTTTAGTGGTATTAATGGTACCCCTTTAAGAGGGCATTGATGATTAGAGGTGTAAAGACCTAAGAGATTAAGATAAGTATAAACTTAAAAGTTTAAGGTTAAGTTGTAAGATTAAGTTATAAGACTTAAGAGGTGTTAGGTTGGAATCATTAAGGGTTAAGTAAGTTAAGTAAGATAAGTAGGTTGAATTGAGTTAAGTGATTAACAACCTAAAACTGAATGAATGTTTTAGGACTTGGAATTTGGACTCCGGAAGAGAGTAAGCAACCGAACGGCCAACGGTGAACGGTACAGTTCTTCTTGTGACCTGCTTGCTAACGAGGTGTCCCTCGGCTTGTGTGCTATTTGTTTTTGTGTGCTCACTAAACAAGATAAAGCATGCAACCGGAATATTATGTTTATTGTATTGTTGTGTGATGTTTGAAAACTAACACAACATACCGTGAGAACTTACTAACTAACGTTTAGTAAGGAAATGAGTGAGACTAAGGAACGCTCCCTAATATGGGTTGATATAAACCGAAAGAGGTTAACCAACAAACATGGTCTTGAGACTACTACTAACTGGAACTTGAGTGAGGAAACCCGGGACCGATCTCCGGTCATGCATGCTAAGGAAAAAGGGGGACGGTATCTGAATCAGATCCGCCCTCCACTTAAGGACTTGTCTTCGGACTTGTAGCCTAGGGCCGGTTGCCGGCTCAGCTACGCTGGACTCCCGTCCAGAGTAGGTGGCATTAAGATGGTGCGGTGGGATCACCTAAATCCCAGGTTCGAATTAAGCTACAACCATTCCCTTCCAGGAACGGTTTGTATACTGAGATTAAGTTGAGATTAAGATTAAGGTAAGGTAAGATGAGTTGCAACCATTCCTCTTTAAAGGATGGTTTGTATTATTTAGATTAAGATAAGCTACATCCACTCCTTATTAAAGGGTGGTTGTTTCTAAGATTAAGATAAGACTAAGATTGAGGTCAGATAAGGATGGACTAAGATTAAGAGGGAACATTACTTAAGGAGTTAAATAATTAACTCTCTAATTAAGGGAACACATTTAAGTCGTTCATTGTGTGTGAACTTTGATTGTTCATATCTGAGTGGTTGTTTACTGCACCTTCTATTATGTTGTGCATCTAATCAACCTCCATGCTATCGACAATTAGTCGTCGTAGCCACGTTAGCTTGGGGGCCATGAGAGGATCGTACCAGCATTCGTGCTGACCCCCTTTGGGGGCTGTTTTTACTACACAGGTGAACATCAGGAGGCGGCCGTCGCGAGAGTAAGAAGGGGCACAAGTGTTAAGGGTTAAGTGTGGCCTACGAGTTGTGCATGTACACTCGTATGGCAATTGAGTTAGTAAGATGTATAGGATGTGAGAGGATTGTAAGAAGATTATGTATTTGGTTAAGGTTGTAATGCACTATTGTTCGGTATATTCTGTAGTCAGACCGTGGCAAGGTCCTGGAGTGTAAAGAATTCCACTGTGACACGTATACATATATGCTGTTAAATTGCGAGACCACATTTGGATTGAGTTGGGGTGTTACACCCTCAATTGTGGCGTTAATTCAAATATATGGATATAGGTGATCCATCAACACCATCATTTCCTATCCGTTCTAACCACCTTGACAGCCTCCCTGAGGTGTCCATTACATTCCATGTCCCACATTTCATCATTCTATACTATGATCCATTCAGTATCTAAACGATACTTATGCGAAGGATTCATAAAAGTATGCATATATATATATATATATAATCTTTAACAGATACTATATTCAGTCATCGTACAAATATCTCATAGGATACGTAAAAACATACATTCACAAGTGTGCAATGCACATACAATCAAACCACAAATGCCTCGCATAATATACAAGCAGCCAACAACAGACAACAAACAACAATTTATTGTATGCCCCGCATACGACTCATTAAGCTTAGTGCACACACCGTGCACAGCCAAGAGGCTCTACCCCCCTTAAAAAGGGTTACGCCCCCGTACCCCACAAGTATGCAACAGCCGCTATTTAAAGAGCGCTGGATACTTGGCTCTCACGGAATTCTCACTCGTTCTTGTCATTTAGACTTCGGAGTGGAGTTGAGATGGGTTGACTTAGCCATTCAATTCTAAATGAAATTATGTGAAAGGTGAGGCGCGTACATTTCCAGCCAAAGGCGTGGAGTACTTGGTGCGCTCTCTCAACCACATTGTATTGGGCCCACTCGCTCCGTATTGAGGTGCAGACCCGCGGATATAGGGCTTAGTACGCCCTTTGTTCCTATCATTATATCTTAGATGGTTTATTATAGCAGTTTATGGCTGACCTCGTTCCACTATGACAGTGTCGTTCACGGTCTTGTTAATTGGAAACAGAGGTATTTCAGTCGGTGCGGTAACGTAAGTTGTATCTGCACACGACTGGATCAAAATCGTGTATCGATGTTGTAGATCAATAGCGCGGAATATAGTTTGAGATGTTATTATCTTCACTCGTTGATATACTGTTGAGATGAAGTATGATATTAGTTATTACTTGTATTCAGTGCCATTTTGCACTAGTCTTAATAATTTCTTTAAGACATATAGTTATAATTGCACGTGGACAATTCTTTTGATCTCGTGTATCCCAGTTGTTTTGTTCTAGAGTAAGGTATTTAATTGTGATAGTTGTTGTGTACTTCTCATTGATTTATATTGTGCTTTTCGTGTGTCGGTTTCGCAACATTTTTGTATGGTTTGCCCCGTTTATTAGGAGAGTCCATTGATATAATCATATTGTGTCCTGCACTGTTTGACATCCCGTACGGGTATGTTCTTCGCAGTTGAGGTATTTACCTCCAATGTATTTTATATCATTTGTATATTCATGTTGTTCACGAAGAATATAATTGTATATTTATGAGCTCGTGTGTGAGTATAGTTTTGAAGTCAATATTTATTTTAGAGTGTGACCTCTAACGGTCTAGGCTGTTGTATAGCATGTCATCCATTTTATTTCTCATCAGTGTGTTCTGTGTGAGCTTTGCTCGTCTGTGGTTGGAAAAGCATTCATTCACATAGCAGTTTGTAATGGTCACTTCTACGCGCTCTATATTTCAGTCAATTAGACAGTTGTATATTTATTGTGGTATTCTTTTTAAAGTTCAGGGCATCCGCTAGTGTACTAGCTTCGCCTTTATTGAATATTAGATAGTTGTGTATTTGTGTTCAACCTCTTGTTGGTTAGAACGTACCATTGTCCCTAATTTGGACATACGTGATTGTCATACCATTTAGCATTGTTGTACATATTTTTGTGTTTAGAGAGTAGTCCTCTCTTTGCCCCGTTTACGGGTAATGATTATAATCATTGAATGGTTGCTTTTGAGTACTGCATATTGTTGGTTTAAACGGCTATTGAGCCTCTTGTGTATTATATTCTCATTCGCCCATTTATTAGGGTCTTCTTGCTTGTCATTAAGTTGGCCTTTAAAGGTTATAGTGTGTGAGTCATTCCTTTGAGGGATTATGACTTGGTCGCATTGTATTCAAGGTTGTTGGTTTCATTCATTTCGTTAATTAAACTGACCTTCGTATGGAGTTGACTACCTCTTGTGTTCCTTTCACCACTTGTTAACGTGTATGGGTACCGTACTGATACATTACTACTTACTCGATTAACTTATGAATAAGTCTATCGAGCCCACAAGCACCCCTAGAGTGTGGTCGTCCCATAACTTGTTTATAGACTCGTAGTGTCTGTCACACGTTTGTGAAGTATTCTGTTGTCAATCTCCTTCCTTATTAGTATTGGGGGTCTCCCGTGGGAATGTTTGGTTCCCTGGGTCCCCTGCCCAATGGTATGGTCTCATGCGTTTGGTTCTAGCGGTTGTTTGTTACAATCCATCGTAATGATAAGTTGTATCGTTATAGTAGGAGATGGTTTTTCTCCTCTTTGTTATTAAGTATATTGTTGATAAGGGTTTGTTAATTTCTTTAAGAGAATCTTAAGTTCTCGTATTTGCAAGTTCGTTGTTATTTGTTGTTTAGTAATTTCTTCATTGGGGTTACCCATATACTGGGTCATCTGTTATTATTTGAGTTTCATGTGCGCGGTTCGGCGCTTGTTAGATAATTCACATGTTATTCACATAGCTTACGGTATGTACCGTAGCTCTCTTGACATTATTATATTTCCTGGGTCATGTTGTTTAACATAGTACCGGACTCCGTGGCTAGGATGTGAGTATCCTTCCTTTATGGAAGTCCTTATGGTAGTTTGCTTCTTGTTATCTGTCATATTAATTTAAACATCATTTTTCTTGGTAACATAAACTTAAAGGTGGTTGGAGGCGGTGTCCCCGTTCTCCTGGGCTTACGCCCGTTTACTAGTACATTAAGTACTTACTTAAACTTACGCCATTTAGCGTTTGGTTTAGGTATTTCATACCATTGGTTACACTTGGATATTTGTATTAGTGTTTAGGCGATTTGCTGTTGTCTATTTCACATATTCATCATTACTGACAGTCGTACTAGTAGTAGACGACATGTCTTTTATATAAACACATAATTATTGGTTTTTACATGGTGGAACGCCAATGGCTAGCCACTCTTTTACTTGGAACTTGTTCCATGATCAGTATGATCGTGATAATACACATAAGATTTAATCTAGACGTTTATTCATTCGTATTTGTACATAAGCGTACATGACACTCCTTGGTAAAGGTAGTGCCCAGGGGTGGTAGTTATTTATGCGTTCAATATAGATTCGCGTTTATTTGTTGCTACTGATACTGGTAGTAACCGTATTACGGTATAATTGTTCTTTTTCATTTTGGTCCAACTGTGGACTGATATGTTTCACAACTTTTTGGTGTTCATCACAAGCTGGCGTCAGCCGTTGTGGCTAGTATTGGTATTGTTCGTTAAGTGTTCGTATTTTTGTCACAATTTTCTATACATATCATACGAGAGAGAGTTGTTACTCACCGGTAATTTCATTTAATACCGTATGGTTGAATTATTGCTAGCTGTTTTTAGCTAGAATTTTGCAATTTTCGTTTTAATTTTACTGTATGATTCATTATATACAAGTGTGAGCTGTTGGTCACAAGCATTCTTATTTAATGCCTTATATTAAATTGTCGCTAGTTGTTTGTAACTAGTACTGTAGTTTGGTTTATCCTGACTGTAATTAATTGTGGCAACTAGTGAAGAGTCTCCGGAGTCATCCGACCCTGGTGTGATCAGCACCAGTGTTGAAATATTCTTCCACCCCAATTTGCGTTCAGCTTCCCTTGACCTGTACCGGATCAAGTTCCACCTTCCACGACCATATCACGCCATTAAATAATTTACAATTTTGTCATAGTACTTGGTTCGTAAGCCGTTATTAGTGATTCATCACTGTTAAATGAAGGTAGTTTGTTATGGGCTGATGTACGCCCCTTTTGTTATGATTAGTCGGACTCATCGGTCCTTCCGAGGTTATAAGCCTCGTATCTTAGCGGTTTCGTAGCTCTAAGGTGATACATTGTGGTTAAGTCGTTGTATTCGAGTCATACGAATGTTTGGCGGTTATTGGTAGCCAGGGTGTTGTACCACTAGTCTACACAGTTTATAGAATCTGTTTGTAACGATAATAGTAATTGTAACTACGGTCGTAGTTGTTTGCAGCACTTGCAGTAGCAAGTGCGCGAGGTAGTCGAAATTATTAGCGAATGTCTAACTTAGCGCTTGCCTTAGCAAGTGCGCCAGGCAGGTTGAATTGTCGGTTTCAGACTTGTCCGTCTTACTACCGCTTTGGTTGTTCAAGTACAGTTAGCACGATTGTTCCTAAAAAAGGATGATAATCTGGTTGGAAAATTTTCCTTTCCACTTCGTCATTAGAATGTCTAAGTTTCACCTCACATTGGATTCACGGTAGCATAAACGCTTGGAATTTTGTTTCTCCATAGGTGTCGTTACGACAAGGTTCTAGTGTTACAGTAATGTGTGTACACAAGATTAGGTCTGGAATTTGAATATGACAGGACGAGAAAACTTTTACAAAATTCTCCACTCACAATATAGTTTCAGTTTACAGTTTGGTAGTACAATTCAATTGCATGGTAGTTAGAGATCCCTATTACTGGCGACGGTCTCGCGGAGCTCAGGATGCTCCCGATCCTCTTGCCCTGGTGTCTTGGGTGATCCTTTCCACGACGTTTACCGTAGCAATGGCGCTCTCCCCCGGCAGTGCCTATCACTAACGTCTGGTCATTTTTCATTTTTAAAGAAGGTAGGGTATTGAATTTTTATTAATGTTACAGGAGTAGGAATTTATTCATTCAGTGCAAAAGCGTTTAGACGGTTTATTGGGCTTGGTAGCCCTCTTCCCTATATTCGGGGATTGTATTCCTCTGTTGTATTATACCCATTGGGTTGTGGCGGGAGGGGTACTATCGGCGGTAGTCCATAATGGACTTCCACATGAAAGCGGACTGTAGCCAATGTACTCACGACGTTCGTATGTCTCCTCCCGACTGAGCCCCCAGTTGGTCCATAACGGGGGTAATATTCCTGGGCCTTTCTACCCTTGGCCAGCTACTTGGCCCACACCACTACTTGATGTCGGTATTACCGTTCGTCTTCTCGTTACTTGATAACTCACCACATTACAATCTACTCGTTTGTGCGCCTCAAGGGCAAACACTTACAAGCCAAAGGCTTTGTTAACACTCTAATTCATCCAAGTGACGGCGCTTCGTACCTCACAAACGTTTCCCGTATTCCCAAATCCTAGGCTGACTGTCTTAAATCCTATTATCTCGTCATCAGAGCGGTACTCCGCTCTGATACCACTTTTTGTAACACCCCTCTCGTAATCACGTAATAATCACTCACGTAGCATTTAATTAATAACGTCTCACAATGGAAGTCTCACATTACTAAAACTCACTGGGGTGTCACATGCCATTACTCGCCCATATGAGTAAAGAAGCAGAAATAAATAAACTAAGAAATAACACTGTTATTACAAATACAACCGCAGTGATAACGAGATACTAACCTATACATCATTCTAACCAAGAGTAACTTTAACGACAAGTGAGCGTCTAGGTAAATCTCATAAGTATACAACGTTATAAGCACATTAAACTAATATTGAAATACCCCAAACCTAGTTATGTTGTTTAAACACTAATATAAGGTATATTAAGACTAAAAAGAGTCTTAGAAACATTAGTAAACAATTTAAACTATAGGAAACACAAATAAATGCTTTAAAGTCAATTAGGGCTAAAATGTGTTCTAAGCTTGGGATAAGCTTGGGTAAGACCTAATGACCTTACCAAGACCTTATTTATATACTAATGAACATATTAAGCCAATTAGCAAAGAAAACCAAGCTTGAAAACAAGTTAAAACACAAAATGAGCTTTAAGGAGTCTTAAAGCACATTTTTGAAAAATTGTCTTGTAAATGAGTTTTGAATGGCTAAATGTCCATCATTACTCTTTAATTAATATGTGTACTACTTAGTATCACATTTGGAAGTCTATATCAATGGGAAATCAAAAATTTCACATCTATGTGCCTTGTTTTAGTGAATAGTAACTAAAATAAGCTAGTTTGTAACATATGTTTGTATAAGTAATTAAATTGGCCAACAAAGACTAAAATACCCTTAGTAACATTAAGGGGGCCGGTTTTTATGAGGTGAGTCACCACCTTGTAAGTTAACAAAGTAAATAACAAATGATAAAGCAAGTTACTATTTGCTTTACTACTTAATATCTCTTAAAAAGCAAACTTATCTCATTCTCTCATTTCCCTCCTCATTTCCCACGGTTCCAAGCTCTCTTCTATCTCTTCTTCATTCTCCATTCACGTTTTGCAATAGTGCCACCACCATTCTTCATCTTCAACCTCTTGTAACTCCTAGCTCACTTTGCCAAATCAAAAACAAAGACCACCACTCTCTTAGTCTCATCAAGCTCTTCATTCCTATCTTCTCAAAATATCAAGAGCTCCATTTCGGTGCCAAGAAGAATCACCATGGGAGGAGCTTGAGCTCATCTTTTCACATATTGTTGTTCTCCTTTGCTTCTAGGTAAGGAAACTCAAAGAAAAATAACATTTCCTTCATGTTATTATGTTGTCCGAAAATCACCACTAATGGTGCCCTTACCTTGCTTTGTTCTAGCTTCATTTCAACCTTTCATGGACTAGGTGGAGTCCTCTCTTGATATATATTCAAACTCTCTTCAAGTTCTAAGGTAAAACAATTATCTTAATGTTTTTTTTAAAACAATGTATAATCTAGGGTTTACAATGAAATGAAGCATTAAGCTTGTATACTCATTATGTCATTTGTATAATGTTTAGAAGTTGACAGGCAACTAAAAGCCTTGCCAATTTAGTGAAGGAAACAAGAAAGAAGTTTGTGAGGAAAAGAGGTAAATATGCTAACCTAATGAGGTTTAAAGTCTTAGGAGAAATGAGCTTATATTGCTTATGAAAATGGTTTGAGGAGCCAATGGAAAATGACTTAGAAGAATGCTCTCAAGGGCTTAGTAAAAGGCATATGTATTGTTGAGTGTACTTGCAGGTCAAAGGCATATATATTGTGGAAATTCAGTGTTTAAGGTTTAAGCATTTTAAGGGCCTAAGAGCCATGCATTTAAGGGCCTAAGTGTCATGCAATTTAAATTATGCACTATATTGTGATGTAGTGTAAATTTGGTGAAGTTTGTGTATGAGAATGTGTTTGATGGATTTTAAGTGTTCTTGGTTGTTTAATGGTGAAAACAATGTGTTTTGGTTTAGTAATGTTCTAGGAGAACCTATGTCGAAATTTAGATAATGTATAAGAAGTTCTAAGGGTTTAAAATGAGTTTGGTAAGTTAGGAAATGTTTAGGATGGTTAAGTGTTCAACTAGTGGGAGGAACATGCATTAAGGTGTTTAAAGATGTAAAAAAGGCTTAGGCAATGTTCTAGAGGATTTAGAAAGCAAAAGAATGTTTTGGGACATTTCAAGATCATGGCGAGATTGTATTTAGGACTTGTGTATTGTTGGTGAAAAAGGGATAAAGTGATTTGTTGCATGGGAAGCTATAAACTTGTAAAGATGTTCAAGGAGTTGTTTAGGAAGAAAATATGCTTGGGAGATGATGTTGTAGTGGTGGGGAAACATTATTGGCATAGTGGTTATCATAGGTATGAAACACCACTTAGAAAACCAAGGAGAAAATATCATAAGTGTTAGGAATTTTGGTATGAAATGAGTAAGTGTTTAAGGAGATAGAAAATGAGTTTCGTGGATGTTGTATGAGGGTGTAAGTGTACCATATGACGTTAGAAAACATTAGGAGGCTTTAGGAGAAGTTTGGTGAAGAATTGACAATGTTTGGGCAAGTTCTGGTGGCGTCCGACCCAGGGGTCCGACCCAAGTATGGGTCGGACAGCCTCTGTTAGACGCCAGTAAAGAGTTCTGGAACGGTCCGACCCAGAGGGCTTGGGTCGGACATGGGTCGGACGTGTGTGTTTAAAGGACGGTAAATGTTCTGGAATGGTCCGACCCAGTTGGTTGAGTCGGACATGGGTCGGACAAGTAGAGTTTTTCAAACCCGAGAATCACTGTAAGGGTCCGACCCAGTTGGTGGGTCGGACGGTGGGTTGGACAGACCAAAACCTAAAAAAAAACAGTAAAGAATGTGGCAAATGTAGTTAACCCTAGGGGGTATAATGGAGGTAACCAAGGTTAAGTTGGTCATTTAAACATGTCATATAGTCATGTAAAATGCTTAATAAACTTGAGGTTAAGTAAATTAATTAACCGACGTTATTAATCATATATAGGAGTGACCTACGGTGGAAATCAATCGAAGCAAGGACCAAGGTATGGTTTTCTTGTAGTCTGTTGCCTACCGGTTTACACCGGCTTGTGTTTTGTTTGTTTTTCTGTGTGTTTATGACCTTGTAAGACTTAAGTCATGTAATGAGTTTATAGTTGTTAAATATTATTGTATTGTTAAGTATGACTCTCTCTTCCCTTGTGTTTGTCTAACAAGACTTGACCAATTATTGTGAATTGTTTATTGAGTTCAATGTTGAACTACTAACAAGTGCTAACGGGGGAAGTGAGGAGTCCGGTCTGTTCCGGCCACACGTGTGAGTATGGGAGTCGATGTCATAACCGGTTTGATTCTCTTTGTATGTTATGGTTGTTTTCCAATTTGGTTTCCAACCTTCCCTTTAGCTTAACCAAGGCTATTTTACTGACTCACGTCGGGCCACAGGGGCATACTATGTGTTGTTCGGTGTGCTTGGGTCACTATATCCGAGTCACCTTGTGTTAAGTTATCCGTTCGATCTAACAGGACGGTAACGAGTTATGTAACGAGCTTAGCATGAGCATGGCAACATTCTCTAGGCTCTCCATGGGAACTAATTGTGTTGGTTCATTTCCTAAAAGGATTTGTTCTTGTATGTTATGTGTGATGTTGTGTACAATACTCATGTTGTGATATATGTATATGTTGTATGTTTTAAAATGAATGCCATGTCATCATGACAATTAGTTGCGCGCATCCCGGTAGCCGATGGGCTGCGCGTTAACCATACCAGCTAACGGTTGCTGACCCCCTCGGGGGCTCTATATTTCTTTTACTGCAGGATGAGGATCGAAGAAGCAGAATGGCTTTAGATTCTTGGATGCAGGATTACTTTTGATTATTTTTGGATGTTGGGCCCGGGATGCGCCTGTGCTCCCGTGGCGATATATATTTTGGTTGTGAACAGTTTATAGTGATGGTTTACAATGAAGGATGTAAGTAAATACTCGGTATTGTGTTTATGTATATATGATTATTAGTTCTATGCTCGGGAGTCTGATCATCAGACCGATACACTTGTATTTATTCAGCCTTGTTAACCACGTGGGTGGTTGACGGCGTTGTAGCACCAATCGTTTAGTTATTGTTTAGTTGTTTATTTTCCGCTGCGACTCCAGTTAATAGTAAGCGTGTAGTAGGGGTGTTACAAAAAGTGGTATCAGAGCGAAGTATCGCTCTGATGGCAAGAATACCGAGCTTAGGGATATACCGAGTTAGGAAACCTAACCATAGTTACCTAAGTGAACAGTTATGAGAAGGTTAACCACTAACTAAGTGTGGAGATACCTATTTGTTGGGAAGATGTTACAACCGTTGGACCGGTAAGTGTGCAAGCACAGTGCTAATAAATGTTCATGTGAATTCAGATGTCAGGTAGACCACGAGGTCGAGGCCGCGGGCGCGGTATTGGTGATACTGGGAACCAGGGGGAGAACCCTACGGCACAGGCCATGGCCGACGCTGTTGCGGCCGCCGTAGCCCAGATGGTCCCACAGTTATTAGCTGCGATGCAGCAGCAGCAGCAAGGCGGTGAGGGTCAACAAGGGCCACAACCGCAACCATAGCCGCGCGAGACCAACTGGGTCAAGGCGTTGGCGGATTTGAGACCCCCGTCATTCAGTGGGGAGACCGACCCTAGTAAGCTGATGGCTTACATCTCCAAGATGGAGACCGCTTTCGAGACCTTGGACGTTCCTGCTGGTGTCAAGGTCCGACTAGCCGCTTACTATCTGAAGGGATCGGCTCAGACATGGTGGAAGCTGGTAAGGGAGGGAAGAGTTGGTGATCCTACCTTCCAGTGGAGGGAGTACACGGCCCTGCTGCGAGCCAAGTACTACCCGATTCTCGTTCAGGAGGCCAAGCGCCTAGAGCTTGACAGTTTGAGACAGGGAGACAAGATGACAGTTGATGAGTACTACACCGCTTTTATCGGACTCATCCATCTGCTGCCGGATTTGGGCTACTCAGACCGGATTTTAGTGAACCGTTTTTACAACGGATTGAGTTACCGTTTATGCTACGGCATGGGGCCGAGCGGGTATACTACCTTGCAGGTAAAGAACTACAGTATAAGTGAATGAGTATGTATAGTATGTTAATGTGATGTGAGTTTGTTTAGCGGGGCATAACTAACACCCTAAATATAGGAGTGCTACCATGCCGCTACAATTGTGGAGATCACCGTCCGTCTGAGGGACGAGGAGAGTGCGCTCAAGCGCAAGTCCATGAGCGAGGGCCAAGGCACGCAAGGGCAAGGGGGAGGAAAGAAGAAGAAGCCATACCCCCAGTCCCAGAAAGGACAGCAACAGGGTGGCAAGGGCCAGACCCAGACCACCACTGCTGAGGAGCCTCTGCAGCTCACCTACGCATATGCGGCCAAGCCTTTACGCTCTTACCCACCCAAGGCTAGCACGGGCTCTGGACCGGAGCGCCACTACTATTGTAAGTGGTGTAACGGAGACCACCCTGGCAAGGACTGCAAGGGTAATGATGTGCAGTGCCGATATTGCAAAAAGATGGGGCACCGTGACTATGAGTGCTGGCAGAACCCGAACAGTAGAAACTACAGGCCCAAGGGGCAATGGAAGGGTAAGGCCACCGCGACCACCGATGGCCCGAAGACGGCGAATCAGCCACCCCCGGATCAGAGGTACACAGATTCCCAGAAGGGGAAGGGGTCGGGACCTAGCAAGGCCACTCTGCATGTGGTGGACCGGTCTGAGGCGCCAGGGCCCTCTTCTAGACCAGGTACCGCCTAAACTGTTGAGTGAAATAAGTGATTGCATACCGCATTTCATGCATGTGTGTTAGTGAGTCCAAGTAAATAACCATGTAAGTAAACAGTTAAAGTATAATGTGAGAACACCTAATTAGGTAATTTGAAAACTTAGGAACCTTCAATATTTGTTATCCAATCCCACCCACACCAAACCCTGAAGAAACCACCATCAACATCACCGACTTTCCAGGAGCAATGTCAGGTCATCCAACCAGGTATAGTACTCTTAAATGGATACCTGACACCGGAAGCACAAATCCATATCATCAGACGATGCAATGAACTTGGAGCAAAACCTGGAGGTTTCTACACACCCGAATACCCGAGCGGATCAAGAATGAAATTGAAGATGATGTGCATGGGTAAGGACTGGAACCCTTACACCAAGACATATCAAGAAGTGCGAGCCGAAGATGGAGCAACTGTACCAAGTATACTTGAGGAATTCCTTGCGGTCGTTAACCATGCTGTGGGAATTGCTCAGCAAGTTGAAACGGATTCAATTCCCAATGTGAAAGCGGATCTATGTATTGTGAATTTCTACCAGAAAGGTGGACGGTTAGGGTTACACCAAGATAAGGACGAGTCACCCGAGTCTCTAAGTAAGGGAGTACCCGTGGTGTCTTGGTCCATTGGTGATACCGCAGTGTTTGTGTATGGCGAGCAGAAGCGTGCTGATCTCGCAAAGAAGCTAGTGTTGAAATCAGGAGATGTGTTAATCATGGGTGGGCAGTCAAGGATGCTATACCATGGCATCAAGAAGATCAAACTGAATACCGCACCATCGGCAGTGATCAATGCCACACACATGAAACCCGGACGTCTGAATTTGACATTCAGACAGTTTTGAGCCTTGTATAATTATGTGACGTGTTGAACCAGTGTATGTTAAGGATGTTGTAAGTGTTAGCTATGGCGACAGTATAAGCCAACGAATGTTGTAAAAAGAGTGTGTTAATGAATAAAGTGGAGTTGTTTGAAGCATGTCAACCGTGTTGTTACCAATACTTATTAGTTTTCCAATGAATTAGGTTGTGCACTCGGAACGGGAGGTATACTGAGTGTCTGCAATGAGGCAGAAGCCGGCAAGAGCGGCACAATCCTCACCGGTACCTTCCCAGTCAATGGCGTGGACGCTTCGATCTTGTTCGACTCCGGAGCCTCTCATACATTTATTTCGCTATCTTTTGCGAAGAGGCTGGGGTTAGACGGTGATGAGATGCCAGACTTCCTAGTCACTCTCCCGTCGAAAGAGCGGATCAGGTGTACCCGCTACCACCGAGATGTTGTTGTACGAATCAGAGATGAGGAGTTTCCAATCGACTTGATAGAGTTTGACGGACTTGGTTTTGATGTGATTGTCGGGATGAACTGGTTGGAGCGGTACAAGGGTAGAATCCTGTGTGCCGAGCATCACCTGCTTCTTCGGAGTCCATCTGGGGTTACTATATCTTACCGCCAGAGGCCCAGGGAGCCTTCGACTCAGATCATCACCGCCATGGCTATGTGTCGTGAACTACGACGAGGGAGTGATGTATACCTCTACTATGTCCAGGACATAGAGAGAGACCCAGAGTTTTGTCCTGATGTGTCGGTAGTGTCGGAGTTCCCTGATGTATTTCCTAAGGAAATGCCGGGCATGCCGCCAGCACGGGAGGTAGAGTTTGAAATTGATTTGGTTTCGGGCACCGGACCAATTGCGAAGGCACCCTACCGTATGGCTCCAGCAGAGATGACTGAGCTCAAGGAGCAGCTGAGAGACCTACTCGACAAGGGGTTTATCCGCCCTAGCGTTTCACCATGGGGAGCGCCGGTCCTCTTCGTGAAGAAGAAGGACGGTAGCCTCCGCCTGTGTATTGACTATCGAGAGCTGAATGCAGTTACGGTGAAGAACCGTTACCCTTTACCACGCATCGACGACTTATTTGATCAGTTGAAAGGGGCATAAGTATTCTCCAAGATAGATCTACGATCCGGATACCATCAGATTGCCATCCGTGACAGTGACATTGAGAAGACCGCATTGAGAACCAGATATGGACATTATGAGTTTACGGTTATGCCGTTTGGTTTATCCAATGCACCAGCCAAGTTCATGGACTTAATGAACCGCTTGTTCCAAGATCAGTTGGACAAGTCAGTGGTAGTCTTCATCGACGATATACTTGTGTACTCGAAATCGAGGGGTGAGCACGAAAGCCACCTGAGAAGTGTGTTGCAAACATTGAGAAAGAATCAGTTATATGCGAAATTTTCAAAGTGTGAATTTTGGTTGAACCAAGTGTCTTTTCTTGGACATGTGATTTCTAAAGCCGGGATCGCTGTTGATCCGGCAAAGATTGATACAGTGCGCACCTGGCCTAGGCCGAAGATAGTTACCAATATCAGGAGTTTCCTCGGTCTGGCAGGTTATTATAGGAGGTTTGTGAAGGACTTCTCCAGTGTCTCGAAGCCGATGACTTCCTTAATGAAGAAGGATGCTCCATTCGAGTGGACAGTCAACTGTGAGAGTTCTTTTCAGAGGCTCAAGGATGCTCTGACATTTGCACCAGTCCTGACTTTACCAGACGGTCCAGATGGTTTTGAGGTCTATTACGACGCATCAGGCAGGGGTATGGGTTGTGTGTTGATGCAACACGGGAAGGTCGTAGCATACGCCTCCCGACAGCTGAAGAAACATGAAGAGAACTACCCTACCCACGACTTAGAATTGGGTGCCATTGTCTTCGCACTGAAGATATGGCGACATCATTTGTATGGGGTAAGTGTGACAATTTATTCTGACCACAAGAGTTTAAAGTACTTGTTCACTCAGAAGGAGTTGAACATGAGACAAAGAAGGTGGGTCGAGTTTCTAAATGACTATGACATCAATCTGCAGTATAAGGAGGGTAAGGCAAATGTGGTAGCTGACGCACTGAGTCGCCGAGCACACTCTCTCCATTCGCTAGTCTCTCATTCTAGCTTGGTTGAAGAGGTGCGGAGTGCTCAGATGACAGATCAGTATATGATGGAGATTAGACAGAAGCTTATTGATGGCACATTCGAGGGTCAGAAGTACAACTTCAGACTCCACGATGATCACCTGGTTAGGCTAAATGGCCGACTGTGTATTCCGAGGAGTAGCGCCGAGCTGAAGGAGCGCATACTGAGTGAATCCCATTGTTCTACGACTTTGATTCACCCCGGAGCTTCAAAAATGTATAAGAGTATGAAACGTTATTTTTGGTGGACTGGTATGAAAAAGGATGTGAATGATATGTGTTGAGGTGTCTCACTTGTCAGAAGGTCAAGTTTGAGCACCAACGGCCTGGTGGTATGGTACAGCCAATGCCAGTGCCTGAGTGGAAGTTCCATGATATTTCTATGGACTTCGTAGTAGGGCTTCCGCCTACAAGGGGAGGTCTGAATATGATTTGGGTTGTTGTTGACCGACTGACCAAGGTGGCTCGATTCATACTGATGAAGGACACCTGGAAAGTGGCAAAACTTGCAGAGCTCTTTGATAGAGAGATTGTTCGGCACCATGGGGTACCAAAGACTATCGTGTCTGACAGGGTACCAGATTCCTCTCCAGGTACTGGAAATCCACACGGGAAGCGCTTGGTACCGAGCTGAAGCTAAGTACAGCCAGTTCCACCCACAGACAGATGGTCAGAGTGAGCGTACCATCCAGACACTTGAGGATATGTTACGTGCATGTGCACTTGACTTTCAGACCAGCTGAATTGACAAGTCACATCTGATCGAGTTTAGCTACAACAACAGTTACCACGCTTCGATCAAGATGTCTCCTTTCCAGGCTTTGTACGGTAGACCATGCCGCACGCCATTATGCTGGGATGAGTCGAGTGAGACGGTCATTATAGGACCAGAGTATCTGGAACAAGTTCAGGCAGAAGTTCGCCAGATCCGGGCTAACATGAAGGCAGCTCAGGATAGACAAAAGTCGTACGCATGTGCGCAGACGTGACCTGGAGTTCGCCGTGGGCGATCAGGTATTTTGAGAGTATCCCCCATGAAGGGAGTGTTTCGTTTTGGCCAGAAAGGCAAGTTGAGCCCAAAATATGTGGACCTATGTTGTGACGGAGCGGATCGGCCCGGTAGCTTACAGACTTGATTTACCCGCCGAGCTGGGCAAGGTACATGATGTATTTCATGTGTCCCAGTTGAAGAAATATATGTCTCATCCGTCTCATGTACTTCAGCCTGAAAGGCTAACTTAGAGCCGACCATGCGATCAGTGGAGACTCCGGTACGGATTCTGGATACTAAGACTCGAGACACTCGCCATAAGTCTGTGAGACTGGTGAAGGTTCTCTGGTCTAACCAGGACGTTGAGGAGGCCACTTGGGAGCTGGAAGATAAGATCAAGGCGAAGTACCCGTCATTGTTTACTTCTTAGTGTTTGTATGTATAGGGTACGGGGCGTACCCCTATTTAAGGGGGGTAGAGCCGTTTCGGTTATGTGTGTACGACATGTACTTGGATACATTGTATGTGTTGTGTTGTCATGTTGTTACCCTGTTATGTTACAGACCGCTGAGTCTGAATGATGTTGTGATGTTTTGTTGTTTGGACCTTGTGTCCGATGTTATGTAAGGATGTTGTTAATGTTGTTATGGAAGTGTTGTTGATATGTGTTCCCGTGTTCTAATACTTAGGATATGTGGAAGTATGAACTTTGGGGACAAAGTTCTTTTAAGGGGGGTAGATTGAAATACCCCAAACCTAGTTATGTTGTTTAAACACTAATATAAGGTGTATAAGACTAAAAAGAGTCTTAGAAACATTAGTAAACAATTTAAACCATAGAAACACAAAAATGCTTTAAGGTCAATAGGCCAAAATGTGCTCTAAGCTTGGGATAAGCTTGGTAAGACCTAATGAACTTACCAAGACCTTATTTATATACTAATGAACATATTAAACCAATTAGCAAAGAAAACCAAGCTTGAAAACAAGTTAAAACACAAAATGTGCTTTAAGGAGTCTTAAAGCACATTTTTGAAAAATTGTCTTGTAAATGAGTTTTGAATGGCTAAATGTCCATCATTACTCTTTAATTAACATGTGTACTATTAGTATCACATTTGGAAGTCTATATCAATGGGAAATCAAAAATTTCACATCTATGTGCCTTGTTTTAGTGAATAGTAACTAAAATAAGCTAGTTTGTAACATATGTTTGTATAAGTAATTAAATTGGCCAACAAAGACTAAAATACCCTTAGTAACATTAAGGGGGCCGGTTTTTATGAGGTGAGTCACCACCTTGTAAGTTAACAAAATAAATAACAAATGATAAAGCAAGTTACTATTTGTTTACTACTTAATATCTCTTAAAAAGCAAACTTATCTCATTCTCTCATTTCCCTCGGTTCCAAGCTCTCTTCTATCTCTTCTTCATTCTCCATTCACGTTTTGCAATAGTGCCACCACCATTCTTCATCTTCAACCTCTTGTAACTCCTAGCTCACTTTGCCAAATCAAAAACAAAGACCACCATCTCTTAGTCTCATCAAGCTCTTCATTCTATCTTCTCAAAATCCAAGAGCTCCATTTCGGTGCCAAGAGGAATCACCATGGGAGGAGCTTGAGCTCATCTTTTCACATATTGTTGTTCTCCTTTGCTTCTAGGTAAGGAAACTCAAAGAAAAATAACATTTCCTTCATGTTTTATGTTGTCCGAAAATCACCACTATGGTGCCTTACCTTGCTTGTTCTAGCTTCATTTCAACTTTCATGGACTAGGTGGAGTCCTCTCTTGAATATATTCAAACTCTCTTCATTCTAAGGTAAAACAATTATCTTAATGTTTAAAACAATGTATAATCTAGGGTTTACAATGAATGAAGCATTAAGCTTGTATACTCATTATGTCATTTGTATAATGTTTAGAAGTTGACAAGCAACTAAAAGCCTTGCCAATTTAGTCAAGGAAACAAGAAAGAAGTTTGTGAGGAAAAGAGGTAAATATGCTAACCTAATGGGGTTTAAAGTCTTAGGAGAAATGAGCTTATATTGCTTATGAAAATGGTTTAGGAGCCAATGGAAAATGACTTAGAAGAATGCTCTCAAGGGCTTAGTAAAAGGCATATGTATTGTTGAGTGTATTGCAGGTCAAAGGCATATATTATGGAAATTCAGTGTTTAAGGTTTAAGCATTTAAGGGCCTAAGAGCCATGCATTTAAGGGCCTAAGTGCCATGCAATTTAAATTATGCACTATATTGTGATGTAGTGTAAATTTGGTGAAGTTTGTGTATGAGAATGTGTTTGATGGATTTTAAGTGTTCTTGGTTGTGTAATGGTGAAAACAATGTGTTTTGGTTTAGTAATGTTCTAGGAGAACCTATGTCGAAATTTAGATAATGTATAAGAAGTTCTAAGGGTTTAAAACGAGTTTGGTAAGTTAGGAAATGTTTAGGATGGTTAAGTGTTCAACTAGTGGAAGGAACAAGCATTAAGGTGTTTAAAGATGTAAAAAGGGCTTAGGCAATGTTCTAGAGGATTTAGAATGCAAAAGAATGTTTTGGGACATTTCAAGATCATGGCGAGATTGTATTTAGGACTTGTGTATTGTTGGTGAAAAAGGGATGAAGTGATTTGTTGCATGGGAAGCTATAAACTTGTAAAGATGTTCAAGGAGTTGTTTAGGAAGAAAAGATGCTTGGGAGATGATGTTGTAGTGGTGGGGAAACATTATTGGCATAGTGGTTATCATAGGTATGAAACACCACTTAGAAAACCAAGGAGAAAATATCATAAGTGTTAGGAATTTTGGTATGAAATGAGTAAGTGTTTAAGGAGATAGAAAATGAGTTTGTGGATGTTGTATGAGGGTGTAAGTGTACCATATGACGTTAGAAAATTAGGAGGCTTTAGGAGAAGTTTGGTGAAGAATTGACAATGTTTGGGCAAGTTCTGGTGGCGTCCGACCCAAGTTTGGGTCGGACAGCCTCTGTTAGACGCCAGTAAAGAGTTCTGGAACGGTCCGACCCAGAGGGCTTGGGTCGGACATGGGTCGGACGTGTGTGTTTAAAGGACGGTAAATGTTCTGGAATGGTCCGACCCAGTTGGTTGAGTCGGACATGGGTCGGACAAGTAGAGTTTTTCAAACCCGAGAATCACTGTAAGGGTCCGACCCAGTTGGTGGGTCGGACGGTGGGTCGGACAGACCAAAACCTAAAAAAAAAACAGTAAAGAATGTGGCAAATGTAGTTAACCCTAGGGGGTATAATGGAGGTAACCAAGGTTAAGTTGGTCATTTAAACATGTCATATAGTCATGTAAAATGCTTAATAAACTTGAGGTTAAGTAAATTAATTAACCGACGTTATTAATCATATATAGGAGTGACCTACGGTGGAAATCAATCGAAGCAAGGACCAAGGTATGGTTTTCTTGCAGTCTGTTGCCTACCGGTTTACACCGGCTTGTGTGTTGTTTGTTTTTCTGTGTGTTTATGACCTTGTAAGACTTAAGTCATGTAATGAGTTTACAGTTGTTAAATATTATTGTATTGTTAAGTATGACTCTCTCTTCCCTTGTGTGTGTCTAACAAGACTTGACCAATTATTGTGAATTGTTTATTGAGTTCAATGTTGAACTACTAACAAGTGCTAACGGGGGAAGTGAGGAGTCCGGTCTGTTCCGGCCACGCGTGTGAGTATGGGAGTCGATGTCATAACCGGTTCGATTCTCTTTGTATGTTATGGTTGTTTTCCAATTTGGTTTCCAACCTTCCCTTTAGCTTAACCAAGGCTATTTTACTGACTCACGTCGGGCCACAGGGGCATACTATGTGTTGTTCGGTGTGCTTGGGTCACTATATCCGAGGCACCTTGTGTTAAGTTATCCGTTCGATCTAACAGGACGGTAACGAGTTATGTAACGAGCTTAGCATGAGCATGGCAACATTCTCTAGGCTCTCCATGGGAACTAATTGTGTTGGTTCATTTCCTAAAAGGATTTGTTCTTGTATGTTATGTGTGATGTTGTGTACAATACTCATGTTGTGATATATGTATATGTTGTATGTTTTAAAATGAATGCCATGTCATCATGACAATTAGTTGCGCGCATCCCGGTAGCCGATGGGCTGCGCGTTAACCATACCAGCCAAGGGTTGCTGACCCCCTCGGGGGCTCCATATTTCTTTTACTGCAGGATGAGGATCGAAGAAGCAGAATGGCTTTAGATTCTAGGATGCAGGATTACTTTTGATTATTTTTGGATGTTGGGCCCGGGATGCGCCTGTGCTCCCGTGGCGATATATATTTTGGTTGTGAACAGTTTACAGTGATGGTTTACAGTGAAGAATGTAAGTAAATACTCGGTATTGAGTTTATGTATATATGATTATTAGTTCTACTGATACACTTGTATTTATTCAGCCTTGTTAACCACGTGGGTGGTTGACGGCGTTGTAGCACCAATCGTTTAGTTATTGTTTAGTTGTTTATTTTCCGCTGCGACTCCTGTTAATAGTAAGCGTGTAGTAGGGGTGTTACAAATATTCATCCTCTACATTACAAAGTCTCGCACTGTAATTAAAATTATAACTACCCCGGTCCCGCTCTTCGGCTTCGACGGTAGTCATCACCTGCACA